>BMAC01001092.1:49163-129255 GCA_014905375.1 Phtheirospermum japonicum
GCCTGCCACAGTCTCTGTAGCGTCGATCGACCGCCGCCTGCCCACGACCTCTGTAGCGTCAACCAGTTTCGCGTCAATCAATGCCAGAACCGACGTCGATCGACGCGACGGCCCAAAACGTGAATTTAGGGTTTCTTGTGCACCAAGTCATGAAATAACTATATACAACCCTTCATATTTCGGTTTAAACACATACCCACGACCCAAAACACCTACCTAGGGTTGAGAAACCTATTTCCCAACACCCTCCAATATAATTTTCAAGATCTACTTCGAAGATTGAAGGCCGAAGCACCAAGACGAAGACGTTCGTTCAAGCTCTGATTTCTCGACCAAGATCAACAATCTATGACCCGGATTTTCAGAAGCAACTTCAGCACCTTTAGCTACTTAATAAGTTCTCTAAACTTTAGTTAATTCTTAGTTTAATTCTTAGTTTTTCATGCGTCGATCGACGTCAGTTCTCGCGTCAACCGACGCGAACTGGTCGACGCTACAGAGACCGTGGCAGGTGCGTCGATCAACATCAGTTCTCGCGTAGACCGACGCGAAGTCGACGCTACAGATACCGTGGCAGCTGCGTCAATCAACATCAGTTCTGGCGTCGACCGACGCGAAGTCGACGCTAAAGAGGGTTGTGGTCGCCATGGCTTTCTAGAACGGTTACGGGTAGAAATTCGTTATAGAAAGTATGACAGCTTTAAATTCTTCAAATCGCGGCCCGTTTTCGCTGAAACTCCACTCGTACATCCATCCTCGACTACGTCCAAACCTAAATACCTCAAAACACTTAAAATAAACATAAGATTAAATAAAAATAATAAAATAAGTTGGAGATAAGAAAATACAAAAATAAGCTCATTTTATCCAACTTATACCTAAAACAATAATAAAAACTAAATAGAATACTAACTTAAATCAAGACAAATACACGTTAATCAATGCCGTTCGTGATATCGGAGGACACCCTTTCGCCACCCCCGACGGGGGTCCTACCAATAGTATCAAGGAGGTGTCGAGGCCGTACATGGGTGACTTCTCCTCTTGTATTCGATTGAGCCCCGAGGCTCTCGAATACGATTTGCGGCCGATAGACCTAAACCGACTACCCACGTTCCACAGCTTACTGCAAGAAGACGCTATGCAATTCCTACTTATCTTTTCCTATACGGTGTCGAGCTTTCCGCGCCAAGGAATTCATATCGACCAAATCAAGATGAGATGTTTCCCGTACACGATGAAGGACAAGGCCATTGATTGGCTCATGACATTGCCGTCCGACTCCCTTACAAATTCGGATATGGTCACCGAACGATTCATGGAGGAATACTATTCTCAAGAGAA
This sequence comes from Phtheirospermum japonicum, assembly GCA_014905375.1. NCBI lineage: Eukaryota > Viridiplantae > Streptophyta > Magnoliopsida > Lamiales > Orobanchaceae > Phtheirospermum > Phtheirospermum japonicum. Next base: position 50,508 of record BMAC01001092.1, read on the forward strand.
GACGGCCGACTTTCGAGCTAAGATTGCCTCGTTCCGACAAGCGAGCGACGAAAATTTCTACGAGGCATGGGAGCGATTCAAAGGATACCTTACTAAATGCCCACACCATCAGTTTACCGGCGACTTCTTGAATCAGTTCTTCTATAACGGATTGGCATTCGCATCAAAACGCATGGTGAACAATGCCGCCGACGGGAACTTGGCCGGCCGCTCGACGAGAGAACTATACGACATCTTTGTTAACATGGCCGCCGACGATCATCACATGAGTATTTTGGAACGAAAGGATCACGTGAAAGAGGTCTCGACAAAAGAGGGGCCCGAGTGGGCCCGTAAGATCACCGAGCTAGAAAATCAATTAGCCTCTCTCACCAAGCAACATCCGAGCTCGATAGAGACGTGCACTACGTGCGGAATGCCGGGGCATGGAGCTAGTGCGTGCCCGATTAACTACAGGCAAACGAACGAATTCGACGAGCAAGCATACGCGATCCAAGGATACCAAGCAAATCAGGGAGGTTTTCCAAGCAACAATGATCCTTACGCCCCAAAATATAATCCCGGTTGGAGGAACCACCCTAACTTTAGGTGGAAGGAACCAACGAATACTCAAACTCCACCCGGACCCCCAATGGCGCAACAATCTCAACAAACGCGCCCCCAAGTCCCATATGCCGCTCGACCACCTTTTCCGCCTCATCAAGCACCGTTCCCGACTCCCCAAGACAATCCGATACCACGACAAACGAACCTCGAGTCCGTCTTAACCGATCTAAGCAAATGGCTCTTGAGTTTGGAGATGCAAATGGGGCAAATAGCTATGGATGTCAACAAACTAAAATGGGCACGGGACAAGGACAAGCTACCAAGTCAACCGGCATAAGCTCAAGCCGTGACCATTCTCCGAAGTGGCAAGGTGATGGACAACAAGGTCGCCCTACCCGACGACGGACCTTCAACTAATGTTCAAGAAGATCGTGTTCTTCCAGATTCGAACGAGCCCGTAGCCGCTCCTAGCTCTCCCACATCACTCTCTAGTGGTGAGGCGAAGGGGTCCCAGGCTGACGGGGGGTTACATAAGTCCGCCGCACCGTACCGACCTCCGATTCCATATCCGAGCCGGATCCGACCGACAAAGCAAGACGACCAATTACTTGAGCTATACAAGATGCTATCAAAGGTCAACATAAACCTTCCTTTGCTCTACAGAATCCGAAACATTCCCGCTTATACGAAATTCTTCAAGGAACTAACATCTAAGAAATGCCGATTCGAGGAGAATGAAAAGATATGCATATCGAACGCGGTAAGCATTGCCTATAGAAATTCTCTCCCACATAAAGAAGGCGATCCGGGGAGCTTTTGTATCAAGATAACCCTCGGAAATGGAAAGGAGACATGAGGAATGCTAGACCTCGGCGCGGGAATAAACTTGATGCCGAACTCTATTTTTAAACAGTTGGAGTTGGGCGACCTCAAGAAGACGATAATGTGTTTGCAACTGGCCGACCGATCAGTCCGATACCCAAAGGGCGTGGTCAAAGACATTTTGGTACAAGTAGGAAGCCTCATCGTGCCTGTGGATTTTGTTATACTGGACGTCGGGGAGGTGAGCAACGAAGGCCGAGAACACACTATCTTACTTGGTCGACCCTTCATGGCCACGACGAACACCTTGATCAATGTGAAAAACGAGAAGTTATCTTTCTCGGTTTTGGGAGATATAGTGAACTTCTCAATCCACGACTTGGGAGCCGTTATGCCTTCCTCCTTTCATGCCGATTGTGCTATGATCGACCCAATACAAGAACTAGTTGAGGAAGCCGCTCGAGAGGTTGTGAACAAGAATGTCGAGGACGACGAGAGGCTAGCATTTCGATCGGAAGGGGTGGTAGAAATATTCGAGATATCAAGCGTCGAACCGGACCTTATGCCAAAACCGGAGCTCAAGACCCTCCCGAGCCATCTCAAGTACGTTTACTTATAAACTGGAGAAACAAAACCCGTGATCATCTACGACGAGATTCCCCCGAGAGACGAGGGATGTTGGGTGGAAGTTTTGAAAAATAACAAGAAGGCGATAGGGTGGAGCCTTGGTGACATCAAGGGGATAAGCCCCTCTACTTGTATGCATTGGATCATCCTCCAAGACGGAGTGAAACCATCAAGGGAGTGCCAACGACGATTGAACCCGAACTTGATGGAGATTGTGAAGGGTGAGATATTGAAACTTGTAGCCGAAGGTTTGATATTCCCGATCGGGGATAGTGAATGGGTGATCCCAGTCCACATGGTGCCGAAGAAGAGTGGAATAACCGTGATAGAGAACGAACGGGGCGAGCGTGTGATGACCCGTGCGACCACCGGTTGGAGAATGTGTATAGACTTCCGAAAGCTCAACGCCACCACCAAGAAGGACCACTTCCCACTCCCATTCATTGACCAGATGTTGGACAAGCTCGCGGGGCATCATTCGTATTGTTTCCTTGATGGATTGTCAGGATACTACCAAATCGCTATCTCGCCGGAGGATCAATCAAAGACGACGTTCACGTGCCCTTTCGGCACATACGCTTTCCGACGCATGCGCTTCGGCTTGTGCAATGCACCAGCTACCTTTCAACGGTGCATGCTCTCGATCTTTTCCGACATGCTCGACAAGTACATGGAGGTTTTCATGGATGATTTTTCTATCTACGGCTCTACTTTCGACGAATGTCTCGATCATTTGTCAAGTGTTTTGGAGAGATGTGTGGAGAACCACCTTACTTTGAGTTGGGAGAAAAGTCACTTCATGGTGAGAAGTGGAATAGTTTTGGGGCATGTGGTGTCGTCCAAGGGAATCAAGGTCGACAAGGCAAAGATCGACGTGATTGAGAAACTTCCCMCACCGATCAACGTGAAGGGAGTGCGAAGCTTCCTCGGTCATGCGGGGTTCTATAGGAGGTTCATTAAGGACTTCTCGAAGCTTAGCCGCCCCTTGTGCCATTTACTTAGCGCCGACGTCCCGTTTGTGTTTGGTAATGCTTGTCTAGCGGCGTTCGATTCATTGAAGAAAAGCTTGACTTCTACTCCCGTGGTGATAGCCCCGGATTGGTCCCTCCCGTTCGAAATAATGCGCGATGCGTCGAACGAAGCGGTGGGGGCCGTCCTAGGGCAACGAGTCGACAAACTCCTCCGGGTCGTCTACTATGCAAGTCTTATGCTCAATGACGCACAGAGGAACTACACAACCACCGAAAAGGAGCTACTTGCCGTGGTTTACTCGCTCGAGAAGTTCCGATCATATATCGCTGGGTCGAGGGTGATTATACATAGCGATCATGCGGCACTACGACATCTTTTCAACAAGCCTCAAGCGAAGTCGAGGCTAATCCGGTGGATCCTTCTACTTCGGGAGTTCGACATGGAGATCAGGGATAGAAAAGGGTGCGAGAACATAGTCGCCGACCACCTCTCTCATTTGGAGGTCGGGAATGGAGAGAAAGAGTCCCCACTCATCGGAGAAAACCAAGCTAACGAAAACCTTTTCGGTGTGTCCGTCACACCATGGTATGCCGATGTTTCTAACTACCTTGCTAGTGGGGTGCTCCGTCCGGACCTGTCTCATCACGAGAGGAGGAGGTTTCTTACCACTTGTCGAGGTTATTATTGGGACGACCCTCTTATGTTTAAAATCGGGAAGGATGGTATGTTGAGAAGGTGCATTCCGGAAGAGGAAAAAGAGGAGATATTGACTCATTGCCATGATCATCTAGTCGGAGGGCATTTTGGTGGCCAAAAGACCGCTTACAAAGTTCTCCAATCGGGTTTCTATTGGCCTACTCTTTTCAAGGATGCTCACGAGCATTGTCAAAGGTGCGATCGATGCCAACGAATGGGTAGTATCGGAAAGCGGAATGAGATGTTGATGACGTATAACTTGGCCGTCGAGATATTCGATGTCTGGGGGATCAACTTCATGGGTCCCTTCCCGAAGTCTCATGAGTACGAATACATATTGGTCACGGTGGATTACGTCTCTAAATGGATAGAAGCAATCCCCGCAAGGAGAAATGATGGCGAGACAGTAGTAAAGTTTGTTCGGAGCAACATATTCAGCCGATTCAGAGTTCCGAGGGTGCTAATCAGCGATGGTGGCAAGCATTTTAACAACAAACTACTTGAACGAGTGTTGAAAAACTATGGAGTCGTGCACAAGGTTTCTACTCCTTACCATCCACAAACAGCCGGGCAAGTCGAGATGAGTAATCGTCAAATCAAAAACATTCTCGAGAAAACTGTGCAACCAAACCAGAAGGACTGGTCCACAAAGCTCACCGATGCCTTGTGGGCCGTCCGTACAGCCTATAAGACGGTTATTGGAATGAGTCCCTATCGTCTGGTGTATGGAAAGTCGTGCCATCTACCGGTGGAAATGGAGCATAGAGCGTGGTGGGCAATCCGAGCGTGTAACTTTAATTTGAAGCAGGTCGGAGAGGGGAGAAAACTCCAACTGGAGGAGCTCGAAGAATTACGAAACGAGGCATTTGATAACGCCCGTCTGTACAAGGAGAAAACGAAGCTGCTCCACGATAAGAAGCTCGTACCGAAAGAGTTGGAGGAGGGAATGCAAGTACTCCGTTATAACACTCGTCTGGCCATGTTTCCTGGGAAACTTATGTCCAAATGGAGCGGGCCATTCAAAATCGAGAAGATATCCCCCTTTGTAGCTGTGAAGTTAATCGATCCAAAGACAGACAAACAATTTCAAGTGAATGGCGCTCGAGTCAAACCTTACCAGCATAGAGTGTTGCAAACAAAATCTCTCGAGCCTATGATCGTAGAGGAAGAAAACCTGAGTGATTTGCCCCCGGCGGGATCTTGATCATTGAACCGGGATCATCGAGCGAACGACGTAAACCAAACGCGCTACGTGGGAGGCAACCCACAACTTTCTAACCTTTTCTAACTCTCTTCTTGTTTTTCTTTTAAGTTTGTGTACATTCTAACCTTAAGTAGTGTTAATTTGAGTTTTGGGTTTGTGTAGGTTCAAGTCCTGGAGTCTTGGGAGAAAAGAGGATCGAAAAATGAAGGTGTGCTGCTGGAATGCAGTCGATCGACTGCATACCTAGTCGATCGACTGGTATGTAGTCGATCGACTGCCAATCGACGAACAGGTTCAAATCGACTGGATTCCAGAGTTTCTAAAGCTTTTTTGAAAATCAGTCGATCGACTGGGAATAGGCGGATCGACAGCCAGTCGATCGACTGGCACACGATCGACCAACACGGCGAAATCGACTGGATTCCAGAAATTCTCAAGGTTTGGACAACATCAGTCGATCGACTGTCAGCCGTCGATCGACTACAGTCGATCGACTGAGGACTACTGTCGATCGACTGCCCGGACTGCCCAGAGACCTGCGGTTATATAATGCCAGTCGATCTTTGCCCTCCCCCAAACCAATCGACCGAACAAGAAAAAGAGAGGCAGCAAAATATAAAAAAAAAATGTAGAAATATATAAAAAAAAAAGAGGGGAAAACAGCTTTAGTCGATCGACAGAGACCAGTTACGCGGGAAGTTTCATTTTTCTTCTCCTCTCCAAATTCAAAAAAGTCTTCCTAGGAATAGTTCGATTCTTCGCTCCATTTTCGAACCAATTTCTCGAGGTAATTCGCTTAAACGATCTCTTGGGGAACTTTGTAATTGTTGGTTGTGTGTTTGGGTAGGAATTGGGAGCCATTTTTGTTTGATTTTATTCATCAAAAAGCTTGCCCACCAAGTGTTCGACGAAATGCCCCAGTGAGCATTTGATTTGAATTTTTCCCATTTTTCCATTCTCGTTCGTTCCTTTGGTTTCTTAGAACCCTCCACTACAAAATCCATCCACTTTCGTTCATACTTCCCCCTTTTTACCATGGACGGTTACTCCGATGACGAAATTTTCAACCTTCCCCAATACCCCGATATCGCCGGAGCTTACGGTGCCCCCTTCCCCATCTACTCCACATACGAGGGGGAACTTTTTCAAAATCTGTCCCAGCGACATTTCGCTACCCCACGCTTTATCAATATTGAGCGTTTGGACGAATGGGTGGCGAACGGGGACGTTGACGGGTTCGGCACCCGACTACTCGATTACATCGACGCGATGAACGGCCGAATGTTCGCGTCTTTCCGGGCACCGTCTTATCGGGAGCTAGTGCTCGAGTTCTTCAACACATTCCAGGAAACCAACGACGGGGGTTTTAATGTCCGTTTTGGGGGAATTGAGCACCGGATCGATCAAGGGGTGCTCCAAGGGGTGCTCGGGCTTGACTGCCAACANTTGCGTCGATCGACTACAAGCGACAATTTCCTTCCACATCCCATATTTGCGCAGGAATTTTCATTATTCTCTACCTTTCTCAATTCAAAACTTTCTTGGGGATAGCTCGGTTTTTCGTTCCACTTTCGAACCGATTCTTCGAGGTAATTCACTTGAAACAATTTCTTGATTGCATTTTTGGGTAGGATTTGGGAGCCAATTTCATATATTTCCATATTCAAAAATCTTGCCCACCAAGTGTTCGACGAAATGCCCCAGTGAACGTTTGGTTTGAATTTTTCTCATTTTTCCGTTGTTCTTCGTTCCTTTCGATCCTTGGAACCCTCCACTACAAAATCCTTCTACTTTCGTTCATATTTCCCCCTTTTACAATGGACGGCCACTCCGATGACAACATTTACAACGAGCCCCAAAACCCCAATATCGTCGGAGTTTACGGTGCCCCCTTCCCCATCTACTCCACATACGAGGGGGAACTTTTTCAAAATCTATCTCTGCGACATTTCGCTACCCCGCGCTTCGTCAATATCAAGAGTATAGACGAGTGGGTGGCGAACGGGGATTTTGACGAGTTCGGCACACGATTGCGTCACTTCATCGACGCAATGAACGGCTAAATGTTTGCGTCTTTCCGGGCACCGGCTTATCGGGAGCTAGTGCTCGAGTTCTTCACCACATACCAGGAAACCGAAGATGGGGGTTTTAATGTCCGTTTTGGGGAATTGAGCACCGGATCAATCAAGGGGTGCTCCAAGAGGTGCTCGGGCTTAATTTCCAACAGTTTTTTTCCACGCGGCTGCACGGTTTTAGTCCGGAGGAATTTTGGGGAAGCATCACGGGTGGACGTGGTACCCGTGATCATTACTCGGCCTCGGCAATAACCGACTTGGCACTACTCAGGGCCTACAAGTTTTTTGCCCACGTCCTGATGGCAAACATGAGAGCACCAACCTCACTCAGCACGAGCTATACGTGCTTTAGTTCCTATGCAATGGACATCAGGTCCCGTTTTTCCCGTTTATCCGTGGACAAATTCGAGGGATTCGGAAGATGAGGGGAGGAAGCGTCGCCCGAGTCGGCATGGGACCGATGATCACCGTTCTTGCCCGTTACTTCGGGTTCGAGGCCGAGGCGGCCAACATGGGAAGGGTCGATCTTATGGATTTGGCGTCCAAAATGCCGAGAGTCCCGACGAACCTAAATCCTAGACGCCAACGCCACCGGGAGAATGAACAAGGCGAGGTCGGCGACGTCCCGAACACCGGTTCGGGCGCGCATTTCGGAGCAAGCACGAGACAAGCGGCAATCCCGCAGTACGGAGGGCCGAGCACCGGCTCGGGTCCCGAGATGGGTTGGAATGACTTCCAACAGGCCGTGTTTTCCCGCTTTGACCAGCTCAACACCCGTTTCGACTGGCTCGACGAGGGGCAGGCAAGAAACGACCGAGCTTTCCGCGGCCTCCATAGCCGGATCCTTTTGGTCAAGAGTCGGATGCGTCAGGACGACGACGACGATGGCGACGACGAGGAGGAGGAGGAAGACGAGGACGCGACCCTCCGTGCCCGACCTAGGAGACATCGTTAAATCTCCTAGATTATCCTTTGTTTATTTTATGTGTTTATTGTTTTTGTGTGTTATTTTGTTTATCTTCCGATTATGTTCTTTTATTTCTCGTCTCGACTCTTGTAAAAAAAATCCTTTTAATTGCTTTCATTTTTGTATATAGTTTAATTTCATTTTCTTTGAATATATTCTCAAAATATAAAACAAATTTGAAAAATAAAATCTAAACAAGTTGGAGAAATTCAAAAATTTCAAAATATTTTCGTTTTTGTACATAAGTTATTTTTGTGCAATTTTCCACCTTGCCTTACCTTGTAGATAGCTTATTGCTTGCCTCGGCTCCCGACGATCACTTTTGCACGAACACGTTGACACAAGCTCGGAAATAGGGGTGTTTTCTTTTCCCTGCATCTTTTTACCGCTTTTATTAGCTTAAATACGCAATGTGGACATTGCTAGGTTTTAAGTGTGGGGTGGTTAGGGTGTTTAGATTTTTGATCGAATTTAGTGGACTTAGGTGGTTTAACTTGTTGGGATCTCTGTTCGGTTTTAGCTTCGTGCTATCCTTGTGCTCGTTTAGAACTAGTGCCTCGACTAGCCCTCGTCATTAAACACTCTCTATAGGTTTTGTTTTGTAAATTGGAGTCGTCAATTGCTCCACGTGCTCGATCGAGAATTTTGTAAGTTGCTAGTAGCAACGAATGACCGGAGTCATTGAAAGCTTCGTATTTTCATTCTTATTTACTATTCAAGTACCTTACGTCTATGGTACCAAAAGAAAAGGAAGAAAAAGAAAAAAAAAAGAGAAAAAGAAAAAGAGAGACGAATAAACAAGGATACGTTATAAATCCTTGAAGTTGTTGAATAACACATTTTCCTTTTCGACTTTTAGTATATATTTGTAAAGAGAGGTGTAAATGATCTTGGCTAGTAGGGAGCCGATTAACGGTTCGAGCGTGGATAGACCTTAGCCGAGTCAAGGACGGGGGGGCCGACTTGGTGAATTGTTTAAGTTCTTTTAGGTTTCGGGAGTCGATCTAAATTTCCTTAACAACGGACATTGTCGTCCTTTTAGCCAAAGCTAACAAGCAACGTAGCGTATGACGTCTCGAATTATTTTGTGCATTAGTTTAGGGTTGGTCGGGGATATTTTTGTAAATTTACGTTAGTTTTGCTTGAGGAGAAGCAACCGTTCTAAGTGTGGGGTGTTGATTTGCATCTTTTTGTACATAATTTTGCTATTGTTTTTGTATCACGTTGCGTGTGTTTCGCTTGTTTTTAGGTGTTTTAGGAGTCGAGTTGGCCGTTTTTCGTTATTTCTAGGTTTTCTTAGTTTTTGTACGTTTTATTATTAGTTTTTGTAGTTTTTCACTTTTTCATTTTTCTATTGTCCGTAGGACGTCCAAGCGGGGCCCGTGCTCATTTGGGATCGTTTTCACTCGACTCGGGAATGGACGGACAAAGCAAGGGAGCGCAACGGACGAGGCTCGATAAACCGACGGACGTGAAAAGAATGAGAAATCGAGCCGGTTGCAGAAATTTAGTCGACTGATTGGAAGTGCAGTCGATCGACTGCAATTCTAGTCGATCGACTGAACTCCCAGGATCGACTGCATTCCAGGGAGTTTTGGCGTTTTGGACGACGCAGTCGATCGACTGCCTACTTGGCCGATCGACTGCTGTCGATCGACTGGGTCCTCAAGATCGACTGGATTCCAGAGCTTCAGGCTGTTTTGACGTCGCAGTCGATCGACTGCCAGTCGATCGACTGCTTTTGCAGTCGACCGACTGAAAAGCAGAATTTTTGAAGTATTAAGTAATCAGATGTCTTTTCAATTGAAGCAACTTGCAGAAGGCCCTTTCTTCACCAGAGGAGAGTTCCTTCAAACCAGAAACCATTCCTTTTCATATTTGATCAGTTTTAATTCCCATAAATTCTAGTAATTTGTAATAGATTAGTTAATCCTTAGATCTTAGTTAGTTAGTTGTTCAAGCTTTGATTTAGTTTTTTTTTGTGAAGAATCTTTCAAGATTTCAAGCTTTTCTCTTCAAGCTTTTGTGGAATCATACATTTGGTAAATTCTTTCTATTAATATAGTTTTATGTTCATGTTATTTCCTTTAATCTTGTATTGATGTTTGGATCATAATTTAGTTGCTACTTTGATTATCAAAACCTTCATTTTCATTTGATAGCTTTCTAGCTTTTGAACTTATGCTTTTAAGTTGTTTAGTTGTTAGATCAATTTCTAAGTTTGTAGAAGTGTTATAAGATCTTCCTTTCTAAACCTTTGATTTTTGCTAAGTTAATTTTGTTGACTTTTTCAAATAAGCTTGACTTTAATTTTCCCTCCATTTTCCTTAATTTAAAATTATAAGTTTTATTAGTTAACTAGTTTAAATTAATCGTTTTAAATAAGCTTTAATTTCCTTTTCATTTTCTATGTTTTTAAATCTTGTATTTCAATATAAATCTTAGTCATAAAACTCAAAACCGAACAATGACTATTTCTTTCCTAGTTTAGATTAGTTTAGTCGCAACCGACAATAAGAGCAATTAAGAAACCGACAAGCCAATAACATCCATACTCGAGAGACACGACTCAGGAAGAACTCGCCGCCCTACAATGGCTCCGTACTCTTGCGGAGACAGATTCTCAAACTAGAGCGTCGAGGATTCGTCGATCAGGTGCACTAGCGATAGCTACTGCCGCTATCTATAACGGTTACTTACCGCTGCCCAGAACCGTTGTCGAAGTGCAGAAGTACAAAAATGAATTACTAGCGAGAGCTTTCTATAACGGTTACACTACCGCTACCTTACCATTAACGCTACCGCTAAGTGCCCAGAACCGACATAAAAGTTTTCTTTTTCAAGTATTTCGAAAATCTATAAATACTACCCCATAAATCTGGATTTCTAAGTTACCTAAGCTGTAGTTAGATACTTTAAACTTATTCTTAGGGTTTCTAAGTCCTCTTAGAGAGTGACAACCCCGACGAGTGCCGAGTTGTTTTTAGTTTCTCTTCATAAACTCTTAGATCTAGTTTTCTAGCTTTAGATTAATTTAGACTAATTTTAGATAATTTCGATCAAGTTCTCTTCACCAAAATGATGCGGTTTGTCTTTATTTAATTAGTAAGTATTTATTTTCCTTGCTTTTTAATTTAATTGCATGCTTTTAATTAGTTTAATTAATAATTAATCTTTCCATGACGAATCGTTCTTTTGATTGTGTTGGGATTGAAATTTTGATTATGATGATTGTTTTTGGTTAGATCCAATGGGTCTAGAGCCTATATTCGTTGTGAAACATCAATGGGTCTTCCCAAGCAATCGTGGAGACGAATCGAAGCTCTAGAACCCAAGTTTTCTTAAATCGTTTTAAAAATTTTTAATTAATTTTCTTCTAGAATAAGTAATTTCTAGGTCCAATTTCTCTTAGATAAATTAAACTTCGGAATTAGATAATTTATTCTTAGTTTAAATAATATTAGATTTAAATTAATTAGTTCATAGCGTAGATATTCTTTAGATTTAATTTAATTGCTTTAGTTTAATTAATTCTTAGATCTTGATTCTTACAACTTTTCAAAAAAACCTTGAGTTAATTGTCCTTCGTTTAAACCAATTTATTATTTTTATGTGTTTAGATTAGGATTTTATTTTTATTTCTTATTCGTGAACAACAAACACAAAATGAACTTTCGAGCCTAGTTTTCCTTTATAGACGATTCGGTTCAACTTACCAACCTAAACGCGATCCCATACACTTGCGGGCGAGCTTTTAAAATTTTGAAAACAAATTAATAAAGTAGGTACACAAAAGTTCGAATCAGTAATCTGTACAAAATTCAATAACCTCCTCGGAAGCGTAACCTTGAATGATACTCCCTTCAGGCCGAGAATGATTCCTCCACAAATCCTTTTAATATACCCATGTATCTCTCAAACGGGTACATGTACCTCAAGAAAATCAACCCACACAACTTGACTTCTCGAACTAAGTTGACAATTAAGTTCACCATAATGTCAAAAAATGATGGAGGAAAAATCATTTCAAACTCGCATAAAGTTTTAAAAACGTCGGCCTGCAAATCATCTAATATCTAAAGATCAATAACTTTACTATAAATTGCATAGAAGAAAAAACAAAGCTTTGTTATGGTACGCCTCATATCTCTCTGTAATGAGCCTCGAATTGCTACTGGTAGTATGTGCTGCATTAAGATATGACAATCATGAGATTTCATACCAACTAATTTCAGGTCCTTCATTGAAACAAACTTTTTAATATTCGAAGAATAACCATAAGGAACCTTGATTTTATTCAAACACTCACAAAAAAACTGATTTTCTCTTGTTTTGACATGATACAACAAGATGGAGGTAGGTAAGTTCGCTTTTCAGTTATTTTAGGTGCTAACTTCTCCCGAATCCCCATTTCCACTAAGTCTTGTCTAAAGTTAATACCATCTTTCGTCTTACACAGAATGTTTAATAATGTTCCAATAACACTGTCACATACATTCTTTTCAACATGCATCACATCTATACATTGTCTAACCAACATATATTCCCAGTATGGTAGACCCCAAAATATGGATTTCTTCTTCCAACAACCCGTTGAGACATTTTTAGAAGGTTTTCCGAACTCAACATCAATATCTTTAACACGATCGTAAACTGCACATCCAGATAATGTCAATCTAGAAACTCGGTCCAGAGTTTTCCCATTGAAAATCTTCTTTTTATTTCTAAAAGGATGCTGACTTGGGAGAAAGGCCCGAGTATCCATGTACACATTTTTTTTACAATTTTTCAACCAAATACTACTTGTCTCATCTTCACAAATGGGGCATGCCTTAGTTCCTTTATTTTCATAACCTGACAAGTTACCATAGGCTGGAAAATCATTGATCGTGCAAAATATCATGGCTCGTACGGTGAAATTTGTTTGAGTATAAGCATCAAAGACGGTCACACCCTCGTTCCATAATTTTTTCAAATCCTCAATAAGAGGTGCCAAGTACACATCTATGTCATTCCATGGTTGTTTAGGTCCGGATATCAACAAAGACAGCATGATGTACTTGCGCTTCATGCTTAGCCAAGAAGGAAGATTATAAATTGTTTCAGTCGGAGGTAATGTTTCACCATGCCATATCCATCGTGTATAGCCTTTTGTAAAACCACGACGTATCAAATGGCTCTTCACTTGGTCCGTATTCCGAAATTGTCTGTGATTTTTGCAATCAACACAAGGACACAAAATCGTTTCTCAAGCACACTTAGCTTTATTATCCACAACAAACTTAAGAAAACTTTCAACCCCTTGAATATATTCAAGTGTATTACGCCTACCATACATCTAAGAACTCAATAAAAAAACTAACAAAGAAATAAAAATTAATTTACCAGAAAACTCTTCTTTGTTTATAATTTTTTTTTCTTATTAATTATTGGGTTTTTTATTATTTTGTTTTCTTGACAAAATATATTTTGTGTTAGAATTCATATTATATTATAATTAACATTGGGATGAAAATTTCAACTAATTATAATTATTATTTTTATTATTATGTTAATCAAACCAAAGTCGACTATCGAAAGACATGTTTAGCTCTAATATTCACCAGTCATTTGTTGTTTTAACTTATTTTTTAAGTATTATTTGCATTATCAGGACCTGTATTGTTCAGCAGGTCCCATTGACAATAAGATTCAGATATGGCCATCAATGAGTGAATTTTGTAAATATGCATAGTGAAATGCCTTAGGATGTACTATTTAAGTTGAAGACTCCATATTTATGTGTATCAGTCAATTGAAATTTTATGATAATTACATTACTCTTTTATTAGGCTACATTTATTTTACATGATGTTTTATTAGGCGATTCACTTGTGAAATAAAAGAGAACGTGTTTGAGTCAGCTGAATTTTATTTTTTTTAGTCCTTAAAGTTCAAAACAAACCTAAATTTTATTTATTCCTTACTATTAAGTAGCACATAGTAATTAACTAAAAAAAGCACACGGTAATTGAAAATAATGATTTTTATTCCAATTAGCAAAAATCAAAAAAGTTACAAATGCGAAAAACAAAAATAAAAATTACAAATGCATGAAAAAAAATCAAGCATCGACAGCCTTCCTCTTGGTCCCCGCCTGAGAACGACCCACATCATCATCATCAGATTGTGCACCAAGCTTGGTGATGAGAATAGATCCGAGATTGGAGATGGAGAGCACCACCTCACCCCAATGAGCATTTATAGTGCTCAAAATTTGGGTGCGTGATTCTAACTGGCCGGCTAATTTCCGCATGTCTGCGGAACGTTCTTCTGGCATTTGCTTCATCACTACGATAATTTTTTTTTCCTGAGTTTCCATTAGCTTGCGAAGCGGTCCCAGAATCGTGTTGTCAGCCATTATTTGTGATGGAGATTAAATTTAAATTTTGCCAAAAAGGTGCAATTTAGTTGTGAAAATTAATATTTTCCACAAACAGGGGTATTTATACAAGTTCAGTGCACCTCTTTGAATTCTCAATGCCTTTTCAATTTCCCAATGCATCGATGCCTTTTCAGTTTCCAGTGTGTGAACAACACAGCCGCTTGGAATTCTAGGTTAAATAAATGCTGCTTCACGCCTTTTCAAATGTATATGCAGATAAATTATATGTAAAATAAGAAATACAAAAAATAAATACATACCTTTGAAAGAGTAGTTTTAGTGGTGATGAAAATAAAAGCGGGTTCATGGCTTGGTATTATCAGAATTCGATTTGATTGTAAGAATCTAAGGGGTTTTAGCTTGAAATATAAATGAAAATGAAAATAAATGGAAAACTATGAAAATAACCTAACTAGGAAAGGTAAAATGCAAGTTGGTCGGATTCCTCGAGCGTGTGCCGAAATTGAAAGTGCAAAGCAATAATAAAAACAAGCAAGTACAAGCAAAGTTTCACCAATTACAACTAAAGCAACCTATGGTACAACTATGATTGCATGAACATAAAAATCTAAATAATGCAATTAAAAAAATTGAAAGCACCAATAGAAAAATCATTAAAAGTTGACGTGAAAGTTTAAATTAAATCTAAAATCTAGAGAGAGAAATTTTAATCCCAAACTCATGCTTGGGTTGTGAGGTGAGTTTTGTGTTATACAAAAATGAGAGAAGTCCTCTATTTATACTAGTTTTAATTAGGTTTAAATGGGTCAATTTGGGCTTTGAAGGCTTAAATTTCTCGGGTTTGGCCAAGTCTGAACCAAAAGCACGTTGATATACCAATGACTAGCCTTTTAGCTTGAATTGGCTCACTTTAGCTCGATGTGGCTCGGCAATGGGCAAACCTGGGCGCGTTTGGCCGGGCGCTGGGCTAGCTGCGTGCATCTTGGGCACTGGCAGGGCACGGATCTGGGCAAGGACGGGCGAACTTTGGGCACGAGGCTGGGCACTGATTTGGGCATGAAAATGGGCATGGATGGGCGCCACGTGGGCGCTGCCTTGGGCATAAGGATGGTGCCAGTTTGGGCACGAGAGTGGGCGACGCAGGGCGTTGTCTGTAGAAGTTGGTGCAGGTGCTGTCGGGCGGGAGTTTTGCAGGCGCTGGGCGCTGTCGAACGGGAGTTGCGCGCAGGCGCAAGCACTGCACGTGGGCGCGGCTGGCAGCCGCCTGTGATCGGAAATGGACGTGCCTTGCATGCCCATTCTTTCGCCAAGGGTGCTGGCGCGGTTTTGGGCAAGGCTGGGCACGCCTAGGCTCAAATTCCAGAATGTTTGCCCATTTTGGAGCTTCTTCATGGCACCGATTTGGGCAAGGCTTGGCTTGAACTTTGGCCCTCAATGCATTAACCTATGAAAATAGGAGTTTTGATCATAAAAACCCCAAAATTATGACAAACCTAAAATTAATTGAACCCATTAAACCATATTAAGTTTAAAATCAACAAAAACACGAAAAACAAGAAAATAAACGAATAACCTAACGAGACTCGAATAAAAACTACTAAAATCAACACAAAACTCTAATAAAAGCACGAGAAAAACACCACAATTACATGCAAAACAACCACCCCACACTTATCGGTTTGTTCATCCTCGAATAACGAAAAGAATCGAGAATGTACATGCAATAAACATTATTTAAAAATAAAAATCCTTGTGCTTATCCTATTTAATATGATGAAAGTATCAATATAAACTCGTTATCATCAAGCATTGCTCGTATTACTCTTCCTCAAATGAAAATCAAATCGATGACTTCCTCTCAAATGAGGTTTTTATGGGTGTTCGCTCAATTCACTCAAGTGTTTGTTACATGGGAAGTTGTTTTGCATGTAATTGTGGTGTTTTTCTCATGTTTTTAATTAGGATTTTATGTTTATTTTAGTAGTTTTTAATCGAGTTTCGTTAGGTTTGTGGTTTGTTTTCTCTTTTTTTTTTTTTTTTTTTGTGTTTCTTGTTAATTTTATATTTAATTTGGTTAAATGGTTCGATAAACTTGAGATTTGTGGTAAATCATAGTTTTTTATGGTTTTAGTTCCTGTTTTATAGGTGAAGGCATCGAGGCCCAAAAATCGAACCGAGCCGGCGCAAGCCGAACGTGACCGCATGCAGTTGCCGAGACCTGCCAGCAGCTAGTGAGCGCTGCCGAGCAGTCCTGCCGATAGTGGCCGAGAGCTGCCGAGACACCCCACCCGCATCGGCCGACACCTGCCGAGCGCTGCCGAGACTGGCAGAGAGCTACCGCGTCGCTGCCGAGAGAGTTTCCAAGACCCGCGCACGTCGGACGATGCAGGGTCAATGCCAACTCTCTTTGAGCGTCAATCCAAGGTGCGTAGACCGACGCCCCGCGTGCGTCGACGTCGAGCTTCCCAAGTACACCGTCGAGGCCTACCAACCATGCCCGCACATCCCTACCGAGGCCTGTCGAGCACGGCCGGCCACTCCCGCCCAGCGCCGAGCCATCTCGGCCCATGTCGAACCACACTCGCCCAACCTCGAGCCAAACCGAACCAATTCGACCCAAATAGTCTTATATGACCATTGTGGGTCAAAGATGGGAAATCCAAGCTTACAAATGATAATTGACCAATTTACCCCTAATTACCTTGTATAAATAGACCTATCTCTCATTTTGTAAAAAACATTCACACCTCCTCCCACCCCAAACTTGGGCTTGGGATTCATTCTCCTTAGCTCTTAGACTAGATTTTCAAGCTTTTTACCTTGGGTTTGTAAGCTCAAGAAGGATTAAAGTACTCCCTTGGGTTTTTTTTTTCTTGCAATTTCAATCAAGTTTTTGGATTCTCTCTTTAATTCTAGTAAGCTTTCTTTTAATTTCATACTTTTTTCTTCATTTGTTTTATGCTTTTTGCCTTAGGTATTAGAATTTGTGCTTTATCTTGTGAATCATCCATGGAATCAAGTTGAGTGACACAATTATATCATAGATCGAAGCCTAGATCATTTAGCTTCACGCAATTTCATATGTTTCATGCATTTTCTTCATTTTTATGCTTTTTGTCTTAGCACCTTGAATTCATGTTAGATCTTGGGGATATGCTATGGAATCTAGATGAGTGACACGTCTAGGTCATAGATCGAGTCTTAGATCGTCTTGATTTTGAGTTTTTCCTATGCTTTTTTTGCAATTTTATTTTCATGCTTTGTTTCATGCTTAATCCTATATCTATGCTTTGTTGCTTGTTATTTTTCATAAAGTTTTAAACTCTTCCGTCTGTTTTCATTGATTTATCCATTCATGCTTTCATTTTTTTCTTATTTGCATTATTTGAGTTTTTATGCATTGTTGTACCTTGTGCTTGCATGTTTGTAATTGGTGAAACATTGCATTTTGTTGCTTATTTTCATTATCGCTTTGCATTTCCATATTGAGGCATACGACTGAGGCATCCGACCAACTTGCTATTTCAATTTCTAGTGTAGTTTAGCTAGTTTAATTTCTTTATTTTCATTTTCCTTTTATTTCTTCAAGCTACAAACACATTGAATCCTTCAATCGAATTGAATTCCGATAATACCAAGCCAATAGAACCTTTATATTTCCAAATACCACTAAAAACTCCTCTAACAAAATTGTGTCGTTGCGACTCGGCTTGGTTAAGGCTTTCGATTTGGCTGTAATTTCATTTTGTTTTTAGCTTGCTTTGTTATTTGACGTTTTTGTTAAGTATGTTAGGTACTTCTAGCGTTGGTGGATATATTCTCGACATGGGAGGGCATGGTGCAAACCATGTCGGGAATGGAATGATGTATAATGGCCTTGGCAATGTGGGAGGGCATGGTGCAAACCAYGTTKCYAATGGTGGTTTYGRYTATGGGCAACCCGGCATGGGAGGGCATGGTGCAAACCATGTCGGGTTTGATAGTTACTCGGGCGTGAATGGTTCTTTGGGTGGTTATGGAGCTACAAATTCCTATCCGAACTTGCAAGCCCCGACTTCCGGCCCGTATGGCTATGATACTCCACAATATTATCCGAATACGCCGAGTCCGAATCCCGGGCCGTATGGAAGTCCTCATGCTTACAATTTTGAACATGCCCCGATTAGTACCACTAATAGTGCTCATAATCCCGACCCATATGAGTATTTTGGCGGTGTGAGCTCAAATGCCCAAAATGCCCTCCCAATCCTTGATTTCCCGATCGAGACTCCTATTCCACCCTCCGATCCAAACCACTTGGCTATTTTGCAAATTTTTTCTGATATGGAAGCTTTGTTTAATGCTCGATTCGATGATCTTGACGCTATAGCCGACAAAATACACACGACATTTGCGCAAATAGAGAGTGATATGGCCGTGCTAATTGAAGCTAATGAGGATGACATATTGCCAAGCCAACCTTCGCATCCCCTTGCGGTCACGATCCTTGATAAGTGTGGGGTGGTTGATAATGATCTTGTCCCATCTTCTGAGGTGGAGGTGGTTTCTATTACGAGTATTCTTACTCTTCCCGATTCTACCCTCCCCAATTTTTGCAAATAATATTCCCGATGCCCCTATACCCTATCCATCAAGCTTATCCTTCAAAGTTTTCTTACGCGTGGACGTGTACCAAGAGTTGGTCGAACAAGTTTTTATGGAGGAAAATACCAATGAGGAGGTGGTTGTCCCGGACGTCGATATTAAGGATTGTTGTGAAGTTAATGAACTCCTTATTTGTAATGACGGTTCTGTTGTGCTCCAACGTGCCCAAGACTTATTTGACGAAGATTGTTTTTAGGTTGTTGAGGGCAACGACGACTTTTTAGAGGGGGAGGTGGCGGTTATTGATGATAAGATTGGAGAAATAGACGATTATCTGGAGGAGGATGAGGAGAGCAAGTCGGTTATTATCCTTGCAAACTTGCACCGGGAGGAAGGAGAGGAGAGGATGGTTGAAGGGTTTAAAATTCTTTAGGATGCTATTGATTGGAGACCCGGAGTGGTTGAGAGAGTTAGCCCTTTGAATTTGATTCTCGATGAAATGGTGAGAGCCGGGATTTAGAGATTGTTGTGGGACGGTTTAATGTTCGTACTTTCCAAAAGCGAGTGGGTGAAGCCCATTGACTTGGTGCACAAGAAGAGCGGCATGTTTGTTCTTGAGGATGAGAAAGGAGGGTTATTGGCCACGAGGGCTTGAACGGGTTGGAGGACATTGATCGATTTTAAGAAGTTAAACGTGTCTACCAAGAAAGATCGTTTCCCTCCCCCATTTATCGACCACATGATAGACAAGCTAGCCGGCCAATATTCCTTTTGCTTTTTTGATGAGTCGTCGGGGCACTTTAAAACCACCATTCCACCCGAGGACCTAGCCAAGATGAGTTTCAATTGCCCGTTTGGAACGTTTTCTTTTTGGCGGATCTTATATGTGCTATGCAGTGCGCCAAGATGTTCCAAAGAGTGGATCCTCCCGACAAGGAGGAGATTATTTTGGTGGACCCTCCCGTGATCTTTCCACCTTGAGAAAAAAGGGAGCACGTCGAGCTAATGACGTAAAACAAGCGCTTATTGGGAGGCAACCCAAGTTCTTCTCGTTTATTTCTTTTATTTTCTTTCTTTCTTCCTTTCTTTCTCTCTTATAATAAAAATTCAAAAACTTTAAAAAATTGAAAATCCAAAAACATTTGAAAAAATTAAAAATTAAAAAATATATATAGTTTGGTTGTCTTTTTGTTTTCGTTTTGGTTTATGTGCATATTTTCTTGAGTTTTTAATTTCTTGTGACTTTCTTGTTTAGTGTGTTGTTTTTCGACTTCACCCTTGGGCGATTTGATAAGTTAGTAGCGTTCATGAAGCCGGGAGATACTAGCCATGCTCGATTTTTGCTTGGATTGCTTAGATGCGATTTGATAAGTTAGTAGCGTTCATGAAGCCGGGAGTTACTAGCCATGCTCGATTTTTGCTTGGATTGCTTAGATGCTTAGGTGGACCCTACCGAGCTCGACTCAAACTCGCTCGGTTAAGGAAGTTTCTATTCATCCAAAAACATTTGAAAAAATTAAAAATTAAAAAAAAAATAGTTTGGTTGTCTTTTTGTTTTCGTTTTGGTTTATGTGCATATTTTCTTGAGTTTTTAATTTCTTGTGACTTTCTTGTTTAGTGTGTTGTTTTTCGACTTCACCCTTGGGCGATTTGATAAGTTAGTAGCGTTCATGAAGCCGGGAGATACTAGCCATGCTCGATTTTTGCTTGGATTGCTTAGATGCTTAGGTGGGACCCTACCGAGCTCGACTCAAACTCGCTCGGTTAAGGAAGTTTCTATTCCCCCTCCTTTAACTTGGTTTTCATTACAATGCGAGTATTGCATGGTTTTAAGTGTGGGGTGGGTAGGTGGTTAGGGTCCGGGTTTTTATCAAGCATGTTTTGTTGTTCTTAACTCGAGCCTTGGCGAAGTGACGCATTATTGGCGAAGTAACGCTTACTATTTGCGCATTTATATGGTTGAGTCGATTTTTGTGTCTTTTGTGTCGTTATTACATTGTGAACAACTCCAGATGCTTCGAAGTTTGAATAGTTTACTTGTCGGGTTTTTACATGTTTATGGCCTCTTGTGTGAGGTGTTGGACTTTTGTGCTTCGTCCAAACCCGCTTATATATATATAATCAACATTTTCTCGTGAAAAGATTGCAAAGCTCTAAAAACTCTTTTGATTTTTCTCCCAAATTCGGTGCAAACTAGTGAGTAGTCTTGTGTGATTTATCGACTTGCTTGCATTTTTATGGAAATTGCATTGAGGAGGTTTGATTTTGCTCGTACATGATTGAATTCAAAAATGACCTCGAGGCACATATATCACCCTTATTCTGGCCATATCCATATATATAAGCTACTTAAAAAATCCCAAATGAGCCCCCTTGAGCCTATGCCCCGTTTCTTGTTAGCTGAGCTCGATTTTAGCTCTTATATCTCCATAAATTGTGAGGTGGGAGTGTATGATTAGTTGACAAGAAATGTGAGGAAAATCGATTGTGGGTTACGGGTTTTGAGTTGCTTATAAAAAAAAGAAAAAAAAAAGAGAAGAAAAATAATACTCCAACACAAGTCACAAAAAGTGATAAAGCGTGCGTTCATGTGTCAAGCCTAATTTAAAGGCAAGTTTAGTGAAAAGAAGCAAATTCAAAAATCTTCTAAGTGTTGTGAAATAAAAGTCGGGAAAGTGTGTAAATAAATGAAAGGGATTCGAATGAAAGTTTGGCGAATCGGGAAAGGTGAAGCAATCATAAGTTTTGGGTTTTAGAAATTAGGATTTTGTGTGCTATTGATCACGTTTGATCGTGTGTTAGCCACTATATCCAAATGTTCCATACCTTACCAAAGAGCCAACATTACAACCCAAAATAAAGACCTCTTTTGATTCTTGTTTGGTCATGTACTATGAGCAATTTTGAGCGTCCGATTTGTGAATTCTTGACGAGGTGCATGCATTGTCCGACTTGAGCATATACATGTCCCATATAAAACACTTGAGCGGATTGAGCGAACACCCTCAAAAACTCCTTTAGTGAGAAAGTCATCGATTTGGTTTGCATTTGAGAAAGAGTAATACGAGTAATGCTTGATGATAACGAGTTTATGTTGATACTTTCATCATATAAATAAGGATAAGCACAAGGATTTTTCTTTTTACACAATGTTCATTGCATGTGCACTCTCGATTCTTTTCGTTGTTCAAGGACAAACAAACCAATAAGTGTGGGGTAGTTGTTTTGAATGTAATTGTCGTGTTTTTCTCGTGTTTTAAATTAGGATTTAATGTTGATTTTAGTAGTTTTTAATCGAGTTTCGTTAGGTTTTTGGTTTGTTTTCTCGTTTTATTATTTTTCGCGTTTCTTGTTAATTTTATATTTAATTTAGTTAAATGGTTCGATAAACTTGAGATTTGTGGTAAATCATGGTTTTTATGGTTTTAATTCTTGTTTTATAGGTGAAGGCATCGAGGCCCCAAAAATAGAACCGAGCCGGCACTGAGCCCGAGCGTGCCCGCGCGCAGCTGTCGAGACCTGCCGGCAGCTGCTGAGCGCTGCCGAGCAGTCCCGCCGAGAGTGGCCGAGAGCTGCTGAGACACCCCGCCCGCATCGGCCGATGCTGGGCCGACGCCTGCAGCGCTGCCGAGCCTGGCCGAGAGCTACCGCGTCGCTGCCGAGAGAGCTGCCAAGACTCCGCGCGCGTGGTCGACGCAGGGTCGATGCCAACTTTCTGTGAGCGTCGATCAAAGGTACGTAGACCGACGCCCCGCGCACGTGACGCCGAGCTTCCGAGCCGCACCGTCGAGGCCTGCCGACCACGCCCGCACATCCCTACTGAGGCCTGCCGAGCACGGGCGGCCACTCCTTCCCAACGCCAAGCCATCTCGGCCCATGTCGAACCACACTCGCCCAACCTCGAGCCAAACCGAACCAATTCGACCCAAATGGTCTTATGTGACCATTTTGGGTCAAATTTGGTCAAATATGGGAAATCCAAGCATACAAGTGATAATTGACCAGTTTACCCTTAATTACCTTGTATAAATAGACCTATCTCTCATTTTGTAAAAAACATTCACACCTCCTCCCAACCCAAGTTTGGGTTTGGGATTTATTATCCTTAACTCTTAGACTAGATTTTCAAGCTTTTTGCCTTGGGTTTGTAAGCTCAAGAAGGATTCAAGTACTCCCTTGGATTTTTAATTCCTTGCAATTTCAATCAAGTTTTAGGATTCTCTCTTTAATTCTAG
This sequence comes from Phtheirospermum japonicum, assembly GCA_014905375.1. Lineage (NCBI taxonomy): Eukaryota > Viridiplantae > Streptophyta > Magnoliopsida > Lamiales > Orobanchaceae > Phtheirospermum > Phtheirospermum japonicum. The sequence continues at coordinate 73,621 of BMAC01001092.1, forward strand.
TAAGCTTTCTTTTAATTTCATACTTTGTTCTTCATTTCTTTTATGCTTTTTGCCTTAGGTATTAGAATTTGTGCTTTATCTTGTGAATCATCCATAGAATCTAGTTGAGTGACACAACTAGATCATAGATTGAGGCCTAGATCGTTTAATTTCACGCAATTTCATATGTTTCATGCATTTTCTTCATTTTATGCCTTTTGTCTTTGCACTTTGAATTCATGTTAGATCTTGGGGATTTGCTATGGAGTCTAGATGAGTGACACGTCTAGGTCATAGATCGGGTCTTAGATCGTCTTGATTTTGAGTTTTTCCTATGCTTTATTTGCAATTTTATTTTCATGCTTTGTTTCATGCTTAATCCTATATCTATGCTTTGTTTCTTGTTATCTTTCATAAAGTTTTAAACTTTCCCATCTATTTTCATTTATTTATCCATTCATGCTTTCAATTTTTGCTTATTTGTATTATTTGAGTTTTTATGCCTATTTTCATTGCTTTATCCATTCATGCTTTCAATTTTTGCTTATTTGCATTATTTGAGTTTTTATGCATTGTTGTACCTTGGGCTCGCATGCTTGTACTTGGTGAAACATTGCATTTTCTTGCTTATTCTCATTATTGCTTTGCATTTCCATATTGATGCATACGACTGAGGCATCCGACCAACTTGCTATTTCAATATCTAGTGTAGTTTAGCTAGTTTAATTTCTTTATTTTCATTTTCCTTTTATTTCTTCAAGCTACAAACACATTGAATCCTTCAATCAAATTGAATTCCGATAATACCAAGCCAATAGAACCTTTATATTTCAAAATACCACTAAAAACACCACTAATAGACGTGTATACGCTCAAATCGGACAATGCATGCACCTTGTCAAGATTTCACAAATCGGAAACTCAAAATCACCCACTGTACATGATCAAACAAGAATCCAAAGAGATCTTTATTTTAGGTTGTAATGTTGACTCTTTGGTAAGGTATGGAGTATTTGGGTATAGTGGCTAACACACGATCAAACGTGATCAATAACACACAAAGTCCTAACTTCTAGAAACCGAAGCATATGATCGCTTCACCCTTCCCAATTTAGCAAACTTTCATTCAAAACCCTTTCGTACACTCACACACTTTTCCGACTTTATTTCATAAAACTTAGAATCTTTTTGATTTCGCTTCTTTTTGCTAAACTTAGCCTATTAATCATTAGGCTTTTCACTTGAACGCACGATTTATCACTTTTCGTGATTTGTGTTGGAGTTTATTTCTGTTTTTTTTTCCTTTTTTTTCTCTTTTTTTTTTTTTATAAGAAACTCAAAACCCAAAATCCACCATTGATTTCCCACACATTCCTAGTCAACTAACAACACACTCTCTCACCTCACAATTTATGAATATATAAGAGCTAAAATCGAGCTCGGCTAGAAAGAAACGGGCATAGGCTCAAGGGGACTCGTTTTGGATTTTTAAGTAGCTTATATATTTGGATATGGACGGAATAAGGGTGATATATGTGCCTCAAGGTCATTTCCAAATTCAACCATGTACGAGCAAAATCAAGCCACCTCAATGCAATTTCCATAAAAATGTAAGCAAGACCGATAATTCACACAAGGCTACGCATTAGTTTGCACCGGGTTTTGGAAAATAAAAAATCAAAAGAGATATTAGATTTTTGCAATATATTTAAGAGTAAATGTTGATTATATATATAGGCGGGTTTTAGACGAAGCACAAAACTCAACTCCTTACACAAGAGGGCATAAACATGTAAAAACCCGACAAGTAAACTATTCAAACTTCCAAGCATATGGTGATTGCTCAACGATGTAATAAAGACACAAAAATGACTCAACCATATAAAAGTGCAATTAGTAAGCGTCACTTCGCCAAGAATGTGTCACTTCGCCAAGGCTCGAGTTAAGAAAGACAAATCATGCTTTGTAAAACCCAGACCCTAACCACCTACCCACCCCACACTTGAACCATGCAATGCCCACATTGCATTTTAAAGAAAAGCAAGTAAAAGGAGGGTGAGATACAAGCTTCCTAAACCGAGCGAGTTTGGGTCGAGCTCGGTGGGGTCCACTTAAGCATCCAAGCAATCCAAGCGAAAACCGAGCATGGCTTGTTTCTCCCGACTCTATGAATGCTACTAGCTTATCAATTCGGCCAAGGTTGGAGTTGGAAAGAATAATACTAAAATGGAAAATCACACAAAGTCAAAAACACAAGAAAATATGTTCATAATTCAAAACAAAACAAAACAAGGTTTAAAAAGAACCAAAAGATAACAAAAAAAATTTAAATTTTTTTTTCAATTCTTCAATGTTTTTGGATTATTGTAATAAGAAAGAAAGAAAGAAATGAAAAAAAATAAAAGAAACAAATGAAAAGAACATGGGTTGCCTCCCAAGAAGCGCTTATTTTACGTCACTAGCTTGACGGACTCCCTTCTTGCTCAAGGTTGAAAGAGGACGAGAGGAGCCATTAAAGCCCTATCCTCCTTGTCGGGTGGAATTGTGGTTTTAAAGTGGCCCGACACTCATCCAAGATCCAATAGAGGTAGTGGTCGGCAAGTGTTCCAATTGGTCAAGTCGAAGTCGTCTTGGCTCGATCATCGGGTGGAATGGTGGTTTTGAAGTTACCTGACGACTCATCCAAAAAACAAAAGGAATAATGTTCGGCTAGCTTGTCCATCAAGTGGTCGATAAACGGAGGAGGGAAACGATCTCTCTTGGTAGCCGCATTTAGTTTCTTGAAATCGATCAACATTCTCCTTCCCATTTTAGCCCTCGTGGCCATCAACTCCCCTTTTTCATCCTCGGTAATGGTTATTCCGTTCTTCTTTGGTACTATGAGAATGGGATTTACCCACTCACTACCGAAAATTTCGAGCATTAATCCTTCCTCCAACGACCTCAATTTCTCATCTTCTACTATCTCCTTAAAATATAGATTCAAATGCCTTTGGAATTCTCAATATGGTTTGGCATCATCCTCCAAGGCGAGTTTATGCATGTAATTCCAAGGTCTAATTCCCTTAATAACTCTGGGTCTCCAACCAGTCGCACCCTTAAGAACTTTAAGCACTTCAACCGACCCTTCCTCTTCACCTTGATTCGAATTTGTAAAGATGATAATCGGCTTGCTCTCCACTTCTTCCAAATAGACACGCTTGAGGGGAGATGGAGGAGACTTAGGCTCGGGCTTGTGCCTCCCCCCGACCTCGTTTGAGGCTAACTCGAACAAATCGTCGATCCCTTCAAGGTACTCTTCAAGCTCTACAATATTATCATCAAAAATCACCACCTCCCCTGTAAAAATTTATCGGTGCCCTCAACGACAAAATCACAATCTCCTTCACTCAAGGCGTTGGTACATTGAAACACAATGGACTCGTCATTACAAACAAGGAGCTCATCATCCTCAAAACATTCCTCAATATAGACTTCCCGGCCAACCTCCTCTTCATTACTCCTTTCCTCCATATAAACTTGTTCGACCAATTCTCGGATCACGTCCATATGTAACCACTCTTCAAAGGAAATTCTTGAAGGATAGGGCATCGGGACTTTAGAGGTTGGTGCCTTGTTCTTTGAGTATTTGAGTAGTCCATCGGGAAGTTCCTTTGCCAATGTGGGGACCATGGGGGAGGAATCAAGAGGGGTAAGAGTGCTCGGAATAGAAACCACCTCCTCGTTGGATGGAGGGACAACCGTATTACCAACCACCCCACCACTTCCAAAGTCCATGACCACAAGAGGATGCGAAGGTGGGCTTGCCAATTTATCTTCCTTATTCGCTTGCTTCAACATATTCACATAACTTTCCAATTGCTCCATTGTAGTGTTCAACCCATTCGTCGTGGCCTCAAGATCTTTGAACCTAGCATCAAACGAAGCCACCATAATGGAAAGTGTTTGAAATTGTTGTAAAATGGCCAAGAGATTCGGATTGGAGGGCGGAATAGGAGCATTCACCGGAATATGGAGGGGGGAGGGGCATTTTGGGCATTGGAGCTCACATTGCAAAATAACTCATACGGATCGGGCTTTGGAGCACTATTAGTGGCAACAATCGGGGCATGATTGAAATTGTAAGTAGGAGGACTTCCAAACGGGCCGGGAATCAGAAATTGGCCACCCATATTGCCATTCGGACTAACAAAGCCTCCATTAGACATATTTGTACATTGATTGGGAGCATTATAACCACCATATGGATCGGATGTCAGATTATGCATATTCGGGAAGTGATTGGGAGCACCATATCCTCCATACGGACCATTCATACCCGTGTAGCCATTATGCCCAACATGATTTGCACCATGCCCTCCCATGTTGGGTTGTCCGTAGTCGATTCCACCATTGGCAACATAGTTTGCACCATGCCCTCCCATGTTGCCAAAGCCATTGTACATCATCCCATTCCCAACATGGTTTGCACCATGCCCTCCCATGTTTGGAATGTACCCACTATAACCATAAGTACCTTGCAAGCACTCCATAAAAGTGTCAAATACGAAAAAAAGCTAAAAACTCATAGAAACTACAAGCTAATCGAAAATCTTAAAGAAGCCGAGTCGCAACGGCACCATTTTGAAAGAGTAGTTTTAGTGGTGATGAAAATAAAAGTGGGTTCATGGCTTGGTATTATCGGAATCTGATTCGATTGTAAGAATCAAGGGGTTTTTATCTTGAAATATAAATGAAAAAGAAAATAAATGGAAAATTATGAAAATAAACTAACTAGTAAATGTAAAATGCAAGTTGGTCGGATTCCTCGAGTGTGTGTTGAAATTGAAAGTGCAAAGCAATCATGAAAACAAGCAAGTACAAGCAAAGTTTCACCAAGTACAACTAAAGCAACCTAAGGTACAACTATGCTTGCATGAACATAAAGATCTAAATAATGCAAATTAAAAGAAATTGAAAACACCAATAGAAAGAGCAATAAAAGTTGACGTGAAAATTTAAATCTTTTTGAAAAATAATAAGAAACGAAGAGTAGATCTAGGATTTAACATAAAACAATGCATGAAAATAAAAACCAAAATAAAGCATATGAAATACTTAAAATAAAAACGATCAAGGACTCGATCTATGATCTTGGTGTGTCACTCACCTAGATTCCATGGACGATTCAAAAGATCTAACAATTAGTCTATGAGCTTAGGCAAAATTCATAAATGAAGAACAAGCAGGAAAATTAAAGAACAAGCATGGAATACTCAAAATAAAGTCGATCAAGGACTCGGTTTATGATCAAGGTGTGTCACTCATCTAGATTCCATGGAGGATTCACAAGATCTAACAAATAATCTAAGAGCTAAAGCTAAAAGCATGAAATTGAAGAAAAGCATGAAATTAAAGGAAAGCTTACTTGAATTAAAAACAGAATCCAAAAGCTTGAATGAAATTGCAATAAAATAAATCCAAGTGAGTACTTGAGTTCTTCTTGAACTTACAAACCCAAGGAAAGCATTAAATTAAATCTAAAATCAAGAGAGAGAAATTTAATCCCAAACTCATGCTTGGGTTGGGAGGAGAGTCTTGTGTTTTACAATAATAAGAGAAGTCCTCTTTTTATACTAGTTTTAATTGGGTTTAAATGGGTCAATTTGGGTTTTAAGGCTTAATTTCCTGGGTTTGACCAATTTTGACCCGATAGCACCTTACTAGACCCATGGCTAGCCTTTTGGCTTCAATTGGCTCACTTTGGATCGAGGTGGCTCGGCAATGGCCGAGCCTGGGCGTGCTAGGCCGGGCGCTGGGCTAGCTGGGCGTGCATCTTGGGCGCTGGCAGGGCACGGATCTGGGCAAGGACGGGCGTGACTTTTGGCGTAGGCTGGGCGCCGCTTAGGCATGAAAATTGGCATGGATGGGCGCCAGGTGGGTGCTGCCTTGGGCACAAGTATGGGCGACAGTCTTGGCACGGGAGTGGGCGGCGCTGGGCGCTATCGGCAGAAGTTGGCGCAGGCGCTGGGTGCTGTCGGGCAGGAGTTGCGCAGGCGTTGGGCGCTGTCGGACGAGAGTTGCGCGCAGGCGCGGGTGCTATGTGCGGGAGTTGCACGTGAGTGCGGCTGGCACCCGCCTGGGCACGGAAATGGGCGTGCTTTGCATGCCCATTCTTGCGCCAAGGGTGCTGGCGCGGTTTTGGGCAAGGCCGGGCACGCCTAGGCTCAAATTCTAGAATGTTTGCCCATTTTGGAGCAGCTTCTTGGCACCAATTTGGGGACAGTTTGGCTTGAACTTTGACCATCAATGCCTTAACCTATGAAGTAGGAATTTTGATCATAAGAACCCCAGAATTATGCCAAACGTCAAATAAATTGAACCCATTAAACCATATTAAGTATAAAATAAACAAGAAAACAAACGAATAACCTAACGAAACTCGATTAAGAAATACTAAAATAAACATAAAACTCTAATTAAAAACACGATAAAAAACACCACAATTATATGCAAAACAACCTTGAGAAGATCAATTTGCAAAGAGACGGTGCACAAAGATGCTGCACAAAGAGAGAAAAATAAGCTGGTAGGTTTTTGTGGTTATTCCGAAAATTTCAATTGCAAATTCAATAGCAAAGATGAAAGATATTTGGGTAGAATAATGGAATAGGTTTTTATTTTTTTTTCATCAATTATAAATGTGAAGATTCAATTCAGAATTATGAGTTTTTCTTCACTAATTTTAAAAATGCCGGCATTTTTGAGAAGACAGCAATTCACAATATACATCGGTTGTTGAGAGAGAGACCGATGCATATTGAATGAGGCCAAAATCATTAGCATCGGTTTTAAAAATAAACATATGATATTATTATCATATCCAAACTTTAATTTATTATATGAAACGGGTTCAGTGAAAAACCGATGCTCAAGGTTTTGAAATTCTTAGGGACCATTTTTTATTAACTTTTTTCCCGCGATGCGCGCGTAATTAAATTTGAATGGGCATCGGTTCTAAAAGAGAACCGATGCTCTAGTTTGGTTTCAGGCATCGGTTGTTTTACAACAACTGATGGCTATTTATTTTACAGAAAGTTTGGATATTTTTATTATTATGTGCATCGGTCGGTGTCACAAAAATCGATGCTTCATGTTTTGAAATTTTTGCTCAGCCAATTTTTATTCACCTTTTTTCCTGCGATGCGCGTGTAATTAAATTTGCATGGGCATCGGTTCTAACAAGAACCGATGCTCGGATTTGGTTATTTGCATCGGTTGTTCTACATGAACCGATGCCTATATATTTTAAAGAAATTTTTGGATTTTTTATTATTATAGGCGTCGGTTGATTTCCAACAACCGATGCTATTAATTTTTCCCGTATTATTTTGGCATCGTTTGTTTGACCACGACCGATGTCTATTTATTTTTATGATATTTTTCGGTTATCTTACTATTATACGCATCGGTTGTTTTACAACAACCGATGCTATTAATATATAGGCATCGGTTGTCTGTAAATACCCGATGCCTATAACTTTTCTTTATTAGAAAAAAAAAACCGCGCGACTATAGGCATTGGTTTCTGGATTAGAACCGACGCCTTTAACCTTTTTTAATTATAAAAGACCTTGCGCGATAATAGGCATCGGCTGTTGAGAACAACCGATACCTATAACCCTGTTCCAATGACTTTTTTTGTAGTACTGATGTAAATAATGAAGAGCTTACTTGAATTAAGAAAGGAGCAACAAACATGAAATAGCAAGAATAAAATTCAAGTGATGACTTGAATTCTTCTTGAGCTTGCAAACCCAAGGAAAAGTTTGAAATTAAAATCTAAGAACTAGAGAGATAAAAAAAACTAGAGAAAGAGAAATTTAATCCCAAACCCATGCAAGGGTTGGGTGGAGAGTTGATGATTTTTCACAAAATGAGAGTTGGGTTCTATTTATACTAGGTTTAATTGGGGTTAAATGGGTCCAATTAGAATTAAAGGTGTGATTTTCCTAGGTGGGACCAAGGTATGACCCAGATTGGCACTTTCGCTTAAGGTTTGGCTTTGGCATAGGCACAGGCGTGCAGGCTGGCGGCAGCCTTGGCATGCAGGTTTGCTTGCGCTGTCGCGTAGTTAGGCGTGCAGGTTGGCTTGTGCTGGCGCGAAGTTAGGCGTGCAGGTTGGCTTGCACTGGCGCGCAAATAGGCGTGCATTGGCTAGCGCTGGCGCGCAGTTAGGCGTGCAGGTTGGCTTGCGCCAGCATGCGCCAAGGGGCCTGGCGCAGGATTTGGCTTCGCCTACATACCTTGGCTAGCATTCCAGAATGTTTGGCCATTCTTGAACTTGCTCTTGGTACCAAGTTTGGCACGACTTGGCTTGAATTTTGGTCGTCAATGTCTTTACCTATGAACATATGAATTTTGATCATAAAAATCCAAGAATTACACCAAACATCAAATTAGTTGAACCCATTTAACCAAATTAAGTGTAAAATCAAAAAGAAGCATGAAAAATAATTAAATAAGAAAAACAACCTAATAACCTAACTAATCGACTCAAAAAATACTAAAAATAATATAAAATACTAATTAAAAATATGAGAAAAACACCATAATGACATACAAAACACGAGATACACGTTTTGAAAAAGTACTATGATAGCCTTGTGACAATGCTTTCACGGAGTGGAACTGGGTGGAATGATAGCACGACTATGATAGAAATGAATGATGAAACATGGGATGATTATGTTAAGGTAATATGCTATTTTTAAGTATCAATATAAATTTATATAACCCAAAACAAACCAAATAAAACACCCAACATACATAACAAAGCACACAACAAAACTTATAAAATACCCAACAAACATAAGAAAACATCTAACATACATAAGAAATTATCAAACAAGACTCATAAAATAACCAACCTACATAAACGACCCACACCGACCTTTATTTCTTCTTAAATAGAGATCAAGAAGTGATTGGCACCTCAGCAACATCATTACACCCGCTCATAAACCTCCCATACATTGCCCAGCACCTGTAAGGTTACTCATGATCTTGTCAATCAAGGACAAGCCAGTAGGGGCATGCTTGGGTCTGGTTAAGATGAGGTACTTGTCGTCTGAGAACTATACCATGCCAAATTATCCCTAAAGGTGTTGTTTGTGTCGGATGAGTCATTTTCGAATGGACCATGACCATGGTTATCAACAGGAACTATGTCCACACAATCACTACCAGTGTCTTCAAGGACCATGAAAAGCTCAAACTGGTCATCCTAACCTACATTATTGGGTTAAGTTTAGAACAAGAATAAAAAATTATTGAACGCTCTTTTCCCCTCCATCATGTAAGCCATTCCCAACTTCTCTTCCTACACGTAAATATATATGGAACTAGATTTACTATGATAAGAACAAATAATAACGAAAAATCATAAAAAGAGTTTAATTTTATATAAATTGTTACCATGACTATGAGATCCCAATAGCGTTGGCTACATTCCACCCTATGGGAGATCGGGTCATAAGCAACTCCACTTCGATGAATAATCCAATTGAACACCTGGTACCGCTTGTGAAGCTTGTGGAGCCTCTTCGCACAAGTGCGATAGTTAAAAGTCTTGTAAAATAGCTTGTTCACTTTAGCCATTGCCACCAATACTGCATGAGCGTTTGTCTTAAAGTTTAAAGTTACCCTCAACTCTCCGCTCCATAAGAACTTTGATGAATTTGGGGTCCACTTCTTTCGTCCATTCAAATTTTTAGATCACTTTTGATTGGTTCATTGTTCCCTTAGGATCATTTTGAATTGATTGATTATTTCCTCTTTGACGAGGCATTTTGCACAAAACAAAAAATAGATAAAGGGTACAGGAGAGAGTGATTTTATCATCCCATACTGGACCTATTTATTATGAGAAACCCACACAAAAATGGTGTCTCACACGATATTTATCAATGATTTAATCTAACTTGATACATGAAAACCTGCGGCAATTTGAACATTGCAACGCACATATGAAGGAATATGTTTTTTTTCAAGTAATCTTATTCTCCATAAACGTAACGATCAAATATTTGAGCCAAATGTGTTTCTGAAGATAAAATCTGCCCATGAAATTTTTTTAGGCAAAGAGAGCCCAATTTAATGATTACATAAAATCTTGTAGAATTTTTTTTTAAATCCCCTCAGCCGAATACATAGGGTTTGTAGGAAAAGTGAAAGGAATATATTCCTTTGGAAGAAAGGCGTGGTATTATAGTGTTGAGTATTCCCGCATGTCACGCAGGTGACCCGGGTTCGATCCCCACCAACGGCACCATTTTGTTTTTATAGTTTTTATTGGTGATGAAAATAGAAAACGTGGGTTCAATGATTTGTTATTATCAGAATTCAATTCGAATGTAAGAATTAAGGGGTTTTTAGTTTGAAATATAAATGAAAATAACGAAAAACTATGAAAATAACTAACTATGGCTAACTATGAAATGTATATGCAAGTATTTTGTATGCCTCGTGCGTGTTCCCAATGGAAATTGCAAGCAATAATGAAAATATGCAAGTAAAAGCAAGGAAACAACAAGGTACAACTAAAGCAACCTAAGGTACAACTATGCTTGCATGGTTGTAAAATTTAAAATAATGCAAATTAGAAAAAATTGAAATCATCAATAGAAAGATCAATAAAAGTTGACGTGAAATTTAAAAACTTTACGAGAAATAACCATAAACGAAGAGTAGATTTAGGATTCAACATAAAACTGTGCATGAAAATAAAAACCAAAATAAAGCATATGAAATACTCAAAATAAAAATGATTAAGGACTCGATCTATGATCTTGGTGTGTCACTCACCTAGATTCCATAACCAATTCACGAGATCTAACAATTAATCTAAGAGTTAAGGCAAAATTCATGGAATGAGGAACAAGCATGTAAATAATGAAAAGTTTACTTGAATTAAGAAAGGAGCAACAAACTTGAATGAAATAGCAAAAATAAAATTCAAGTGATGACTTGAATTCTTCTTAAGCTTACAAACCCAATGAAAAGTTTGAATTTAAATATAAGAACTAGAGAGAGAAATTAAATCACAAACCCATCTAAGAGTTGGGAGAGGAGTTGATATTTTACAAAATGAGAGTTGGGTTATGTTTATACTAGGTTTAATTGGGGTTAAATGGGTCAAATTAGCTTTAAAGGCTTGATTTTCCTAGATTTGACCCGGATTGGCACCTTGGCTTGAGGTTTGGCGCTGGATTTGGCGAGCATTGGCGTGGGCATTGGTGTGAGGTGGCGCAGCACTTGGCGAGCAGTTTGGCGCAGCGCTTGGCGAGCAGTTTGGCGCGCGCCAGCGTGCGCCAAGGGGCCTGGCGCGAGTTTTGGCTTGCAGGTTGGCGTGCGCCAAAGGGCTGGCGCTGGTTGTGGCTTGCAGGTTGGCGTGCGCCGGGTGCTGCCAAGGGGCTGGAGAATATTTTGGCTTGCAAGTTGGCGTGCGTCGGGCGCTGCCAAGGGGCTAGCGCGGGTTTTGGCTTGCAGGTTGGCCTGCGCCAAGGGTCCTGGCGCAGGATGTGGCTTCGCCTGACATACCTTGGCTATAATTCCAAAATGTTTGGCCATTTAGGAACTTGCACTTGACACCGATTTTGGCACGGCTTGGCACGACTTGGCTTGAGTCTTGAGCCTCAATGCATTGGCTTGAATTGAAATCATTGGGCCACCGATTAAATGAGAATTTTAAACATAAAAGTCCAAGAATTACACCAAACCTCAAATTAATTGAAGTCATTTAACCAATTAAATATAAAATCATATAGAAACACGAAAAATAACAAAATGAGAAAAATAACTTAAAAAACTTGTTTTCAAACTACTAAAAACAATATAAAACCCTAATTAAAAATACGAGAAAAATACTATAACTACATGCAAAACAAACGGCAGTCTTGGCTCTCTCTCGAAGTTGTTCTTTCGCCAAAGAATTCTAATTTCTCTCCCTCTTTTCTTAAGACTGTATACGTATGTTGCATTTTCAAGTATATTCTTTTATTAAAATCTTACTCAGTTATAATATTTAATTCAATAAAAACTCATAATTATTAGATTAGTGGAATGTATTTTTTTTATTATTATTTTATGGGGTTTTTTCCAAATATATTTAACATAATGGCTATATTTGCAATTATCTATCTATGTTTTCAGTATTGTCTAATTTTTCCTTATTAATGTTGTTTAATAAGTATATATAACCTAATGGGTAGATTTTTACTTATCTAGATATGTTTTTATTTATTTCATTTTTGTTAAAAAAAAATTTTCCAGGCATATTTAACCTAGTGGTAAGGAACTCATTTTTGGTGTATTATATTTTGACTTACATGGTTTTCGCGCCACCAGTAGTAACTTTAATGATCACTTTTCTCTTGTCTATGAATGTTTATGAAAAAAAAAGTTTATAATTAGCACAATACATTAATATATTCACTTACAATGTTATATGAAGATTAAAGTCTTAGTATTATAAAATAATACATACATAGATGGGAAATTAAAATTATCCAGTCGCTCGAGCCGACATCTTTTCTCTTCACTCCACTTTGGGCGTAGCTTAGTTTGCAATCATTAATTAAACCAAGTTTGTATATATCAGGATGAGTTCAGTGTTGTTGAGATGGAGAACCACTTCACCCGATTTGGTGGCGATATCCTCTACTATTATTGCAAGAATGTCGATCCGCTCGCCAAACTTTTTCAACGCAACAGCATTTTTCTCGGGGATATGCTTCATAACCTCCCAAATATTTTTGTCTTATGATTTTAGCATCTTGGTGATTGGTGTAAACACCCTGTATTCAACCATCCTTTTTCAAATTCAGTGGGGATACGATAGAATTGGAATGAATACCGAAACCTTGGACTTCCCATCTAAGTTTGGATTTTTCAAATTCAGATGAGGTTGTGTGCATCTGTCCCTATTTATAATTTGGATTATGCACATCTTTTGGACTTCCCATCTAAGTTGCATGAGTCCTTTACTAATCATCAACCTTTTATATTCTACCACTTTTTTCATCTTTTCACTTACTAGCGTCTTTTCGCCTTCTTGCATTCGTTAATTTCATTTACTGTCCTTTACTAATCAACCTTTCATATTCTACCACTTTTTGCATTTTTTCACCTACTAGCACCTTTTCGCCTTCTTGCGTCCTATCATTTAATTTGCTGGCCCCCAATAGAGTAGTGTCTTCGTCCTTTCATTTAATTTGCTGGCCCCCAATAGAGTAGTGTCTTGAATGTTAATTGATATTCTTATAATTTGATTTGTACCATAAAATCACTTTATAAAATCTCATCTAATGTGATTGAACACTTTATCAGAGTTATACTAGATATAATATAAAAATAACTAAATCATGATGGCCAAGCACATGTAGTTTATCAAAAGAAATAGGTCACATAGGAATCAAAACCTACAATACAAGTATTCGTTCGTACATACTGTTTCACATGGGCCATGACAACATATATCATATATTCACTCATCCCTAATGCAATATTACACGGTATAGATAAACACACATAGGTAGCCCATTATGATAAGTTCACATGTTAACTATGAACAAGACCTTCGATTCCTCTCGACCCATGTCATCACGGGCATCTTCTGAATCACAATCATCTTCCTCCATGGCATCGTCATCCTTTATATCATCGTACTCAAGTTCTACCCAAATCAGCTTCATGCTACAATACCCATCCACATATGAAAAACCAATCGACGTCGTATTTTTTTTAATCTAAAGCTTGTAGACCACTTGATAGTATGCCAGTCTGAAAGTCCAGAAATAGCTCTACTTCTGTGTTACCTGCGATCATGTGTAGGGGCTATCATATTGTAAATATGCGCTGATAGTATAAGACACCAACCTTTCCTATGTTAGCCCAGTATGTTTTGTTGACCTTCACGCTATTTGTGTCGACATGGCGTTGAATCTATGAGGCCCAAAATCAAATTCCACAACCCTGCCTGATGCTCATTAAAGTTATTGGCACCATCGTGTAGTTCTCGAATGAGATAATCTTCTCGATCCTTAGTCCACCCACTAGGCTGGTACATGTTCTTAATCAAGTTTTTCGTGTGCAAAGCATCCTATTCCAAAAACAAGTCAAAGGCATAAGATCTAAAACTCACTTACAATCTAACACACAAATAACGTGAGACAACATTTAGAATAATTAAATACTTATCAAACAACTACATATTATACTTTGCTCCAGTGAGTCATTTTAGATAGTAAAATAATACAAACTCAAATTTGTAATACAACTTCGATACCCATTAAGTTTACATGATACAAAACATGAATAGCTAGATCTGATTCTCCAAACACATTACGAGTTACGAAAAGCATTTTCAACAGTCACAAACTAAACACAAGGTGCCTCAACAGAGGCCAACTAAGATGATGTCCAAGCGAAGAGGATATGATGAGAACCTAGGATATAATAAGAGACACAACAAACTCTCTCTCTGTTCTTCAGTCGACTTATTTCACGGTCTTTAAAATTTAGCCTTCTTATCAAGTCAGGAATCATTTGTTGCGCTCTACAGCACAGCTCTCCATCCATTCGGTTAAATAAATAACACTTTTGTGCCTATATTAATCAATTTATTTTATTTAATTAATCAGTAACCAAAAATAGTTTACACATCTGCGAAACCATATTTGCAAACTCGACAATTGTAGATCCTACGCCTGACGTTATGTGGCGTCCATGCCGCGCGCAAGTAAGTTGGCGAATTGCAATAACATTTGGGCGTTTCGTCAGAGTTCATCTGGTTGGTCTTCCTATTCCATGTTGATTTGCTATGCGACACTACATATATATGCCTCGTAATTTTCTAATTTAATTCATGTAATTAATAAGAAATTGAAATATCCTCATTGTTTAAGAAACAAGATGCTGATATAAAACCCTTCCATAATTACAGTCATATGGAGTAATCAAAATCAAAATTCAATATTCCGAAAAAGCAAAAAAGAAACTACAATTTCAAAATAACAAACAATCATAATTTTTTCATCATCAGCAAACCATTCTCTACATTTTTTAAGAAAATTAAATATTAGTTCAACTTAGCTCATGTCATGATAATTTCATTTGTCTGTAAACTATTCCTGCAAGACTGAAGAACACATATATTAGTTACATTGAACATATGTAATGATATTTTCATTTGTCAGCAACCAAACACAACGTAAAAGTAAATGGCTAAAATTGGGATTCTATCAAAATATGCAAGAAATTGAAAACTGAATTTCTCAGAAAATATTAATCGACACAAAATAATACAATAAATTAAATAAATAAAAAAGAACCGTACTTGGATGAGATTGCTGATAATAAAATTTGTAGATTAGTCTCTTCGATTGACCGGCCGGTGAGTATCTCTTCGATCATCACGCGTTGAGGTATGCAAGCAAGCGAATATGGTTTCTAGGGTTCGAATGAAGTGAGAGGGTGGTGGGATCGTGAGGGAGAAATAATTTTATTCAATTGGGGGAGATCTCAATAGATCAAATTTAAATGAGGGCATAAACGTCATTTTGTTTATTTTATTTTATTTACTTATTTGTTTATATTTGAGTTTCTAGACTAACAACATAATAATTAATGGATTTTTATATCAAGCAACCCCAAATAAAAAATAACACTATAATTTTATTGATTGGGTCACCATAAACCCATTAATAAAATTTAGATTTCATCAAGTTCAAATGGAGAATCAAACGGACCCTTATAGATTAGGACAAATGGGTATAATCTTCTTGGGCCGGCTTTGTGTTTTTCTTGGTAACTTCAAGTTGAGTTTCTGTATTTCGTATCGGGTTAGGAATTGGTGCCTATGCATGTGGCTCGTGTTCTGATTTGGGCTTAGTATTTGAAGGCGCAACAAGAATTCCTAATAACAACCATTATCTTGAGGAAACTAATAATATATGTTTGGTTGTTGGGCTAACTAGGGTGTGAACCGACATAGTCATTCCATACGAACGGACAAAGACGCAAGCCCAAGTCCAGACAAGAAAGCGAGCTCGTGATCAAACTTGATTAGAATTGTTCTGAATTCGTTCATCATTAGCGTGGATTTAGCATTGTTCTGAAAACCGGACCGGTCATCGAATCGATAAAGCTATAGGTTCAGTGGTTCACAGGTCCAACCGTAGTCGCACCGATTTTAATTAGTTACCTAAAGCAATTTAGCCCGTTTTATTATGGGGAGGCACGTATTTTAATCTCAAATTCTTCGTACCAAATTTAATGTTGAATTTCTTTTTTATTAGGTCTCTCTTAAACCTATCTATAATTCCCGTCTAACGGTTGTCACAATTATTCAAAATACACCAAGAATGTGTTGAATAATATATGAAATAAAATGGCATTGGTGCGCGCGCAATATATATATATATATATATATATATATATATATATATATATATATATATATATATATATATATATATACCCATTATATATTAATACAAAATTCTCATAACCTATGTGTTTGATTCGTATGCTTCGTTTGCTTATATGTTATCCAAACCTAATATTTACCTAATTTAATACTTTTCTTTTTATTGTATCTTATCTGATTTAATTCTTTTATTATTTTTCTTTACTCAATACTTTCATTTGATTCTCCTAATATAAAAATAGAAATAAGCCGTATATAATTAGTAGATAATATCTAAATTAGTTATTTTGATTAAAAGAAAAATTACATATGAAATAATTTTAATTAAAAAAAATCTTTATTATGAAAATAATTAAATAAGTTTTAATTATAATATAATTTAAATAATTTTATTTTAGAGTTTTAAATATTATATATAAGTAAAACATGAGTTATTTACAATAATCTAAATATGAAGCTAAATATTAGTAATGTATTCAATCTAAACATAAAAATATTTAATTATATATTAATAATTAATAAACATTGATTAGACACCAGTACAATGCGACACGGGTTGAGAGTATGACATCTTTTGAATATCTCAAAGTATGTAACTAATAATTATTAACGAATTTATTCTAAATATTAATATATAAAATAATTTAATAATAATAATAATTAATAAAATAGATATTGGATACGGGTTTAAAATGTAACGACTTATGGATTTTTGTAGTATGTAACTAAGATTTAATGAATTTAATTTATACATCAAATACAAAATTATTTAATATTTATAATAATTAATAAATAGATTAGACATGTACAAGTTACGGGTTGGGAATATATTATTTTAAATTTTTATTTTAGATTTAAAATTAAGTAATTATCATAAATATTTTTTATATGTATCTTTTGATAAGTCCGGTGTAATACACGGGTGTTAAACAAGTATATATTAATGCAAAATCTTCCTATATGTGTTTGTTTCGTATGCTTCGCTTGTATAATAAAAGATTTTGGTGCTTCGATTACTTATGTGTCATCTCATCTAATATATACCTAATTTAATATCTTCCTTTTATTGTATCTTCCCTAATTTAATATTTTATTTTATTATATTTAGCCTAACATAATAGTTTTCTTTTATTATATTTTGTCTAATTCAATAATTTTCTTTTATACTCCTAATTAGGGGTGAGCATTCGGTCGGTTCGGCCGAAAGTCGAACCGAACCGAAATAACCGAAATCGAATTTTGCATAAAATTTCAAAGCGAACTGAATCGAAATTCGGTCTAAAACCGAATCGAAAAAAACGAAAACTGAAATATTTATAAAATTACAAATCGAGATTAACCAAAAATATGTTTAAAACCAAATTAACCGAATTGATAAAAAATAATAATAAGTAACATAAAAATTATATATTTTTTATTTTTTAATTATATTTCGGTTAAACCGAACCGAACCGAATTGACCGAATTTTTTGAATTCTCAAACCGAAAACCGAACTGAATTTACATAAAACCAAACTAAAAATTTTGGTTCGGTTCGGTCGGTTATTTCGATTTTTCGATTTTTTGCTCCCTACTCCTAATATAAAAATATAAATAAGTCATATATAATTAGTAGAAAAATAAATCTAAATTAATTATTTTAGTTAAAAGACAAATTACATATGAAATGATCTTAATTAAAAAAAACTTATATATGAAAATAATTAAATAATTTGTATTTATGATAAAAGTTGAAAGAATTTAATTTTGAAATCTTAAATATTCTGTATAGGTAAATAATGATATATTTGCAATTATTAGAGTATGTAACTAAATATTAGTAATGAACTCAATCTAAATATAATTAAATAATATTATATTATAATAATTAATTAATATTTATTAGGCAATGGGACAATGCGAGAATGCTTAAGATTATGACACCTTTTAAATTTCTCAAAGTATGTAACTATAATTACTAAAAAGAAAATTAATCTAAACATAAAAATATAAAATAAGTTAATAATAATTAATTAATATAGATTAGAGACGGGCTGAAAATGTAACTTTTTTTGAATTTTTAAAAGTATGTATATATAATTATTAACGAATTTAATATAAATATTAAAATATAATATCAATCGATAATTATAATAATTAATAAATTGAACAGGGAATGGGTTGAAAACACATCCTTTCAATTTTTTATTTTGAATTTAAAAGTTTATATTTTTCACAAATATTTTTTATATTTAGTTTTTTATAAATCCCGTGTAATACACGGGTGCTAAACTAGTATGTGTGTGTATATATATATATATATATATATATATATATATATATATATATATATATATATATATATATGAGACTTCTACGGTGCCTTCACGGCACCATTCCCCACTTAGTGGGGTGCATTTACAACTTTTAAATCAATTTTAGGTTTTTTAAATTAAAAGATTTATGGTTGTAAATATAGAGGGGTGAGGGACATGGTGTATATATATATATATAGGTAAACCTTAATCACCATTTTTTTTTCATTTTCTATTTTTTCTCTATGAGATGGTGAAAACCATCACTTTTATATAATAATAATAATTATTATTATTATTATTGTTATTATTGTTGTTGTTGTTGTTGTTTAGCTTTTGTTCGTCCTCTTAATAAGTGAAGTTTCATCTACTTAATAAGTTGTGTCTGATTTTGTCTACTGTTCGTTCAAAAAATTCAGCTGCGTTATTATTCAGGTTCAATTAGTGATATTTCATGGAAATTAACGACTAATTCGATATCAATTTCGTTGGTAAGAAATATCATGAAAAATAGTTGTATCCTATATATTTGGTAGATCGATCTAATGAGTTTTATTGATTAGATTTATTTTGATTTCAGTATTATCAATTCATTGATGGCCGATTGCAGTAATATAAATGATATGTTCCGTGTTTTATGTTTAAAAAAAAAAAAAGATTTTAACAAAATCAAGAGCATTTCAGAGCTCGAATTGCTTGGAGAGTTTAAGAACGATATGTGATACAAGCACGGGATAAACGTTGGTGCAGTCCCCAACCATGATTTGCGATGCTAAAGTTACTATATAGGTTAAGAGGTCAAGATTGCAATGAAGAAATGCAAATAAAAAGTCTAAGATACTAATTTATCTTTTGACAGTTTGGCGATAGGGTATTTATTTATGGATCTCGATATCTTTGTGGGGGGAGTGACAGCCACGTCTTAAGTTCATAAAAGTCATCTCTACCGATACAATTTAGTCAATCCTAGGTACAAAGTGTTAAGTTTACATTGTTGGTCCTATCTAAATGTTTGGCACTAAACAACATCGTTGGGTTATTGTGGAGCCACTATTTGTCTCTCAGAAACTTGCTTCCAATTTGGTCACGAGGGCGAAGAGGTATTATAATTAGTCCTCTTAATTAGTATTATGTGTATCAATTTGGATGATTATGTATAAATATGTGACACGTTTAGTCTTGTAAATATCATACATAGCAATTTTTCGGACCCGTAAATGTTGGCATTTGTAATTTTAGTGTAACAAATTCTAAGTTTGTGTAATTCCATATATATATATGAATAGATTATTCATTGATTTTAATCCCCACGAAAGGAAATTATGGAGGTTGAGAGTGATAGCCTGTATCCAAATCTCATGTTTTATATTTTCTGTTTAACTATATCAAATGGAAAATATGTGTATATATGTAATTATGTAACATTATTTTGTAAATGTTTTTATTTATCCAATACATTGAAATAAAAAGTAATCATAATTTAGAAGAGGACCTCTCAGTCTCTTTTTTTTATTACCTAATTTAATCTAAAATCAACCAATTTGCTGCCCGTGAGTTATTTATTCTTGTACACGTTTCCATGCACACATTTTATCCCCACACTATGAATTAGTAAAATTAATGCAATTAAACTTTGTGCCTAATTAGCTTTGACTAACCAGCCCTGTATCTATCCTGCTTAGTGATTGACAAGTTGACGAAATTGCATGCCAACTCTATCATTTTCACTCGAGGGAACTCAGTCCTGTTTTAGCTTTCGCGAATACGGATTAGTTAATTTTGATAAGTTATCATTATATTTTAATTAAGAAAAACGGGAAACATCATGTTATGTATAGTATAGTTTATTGTTAGACACCGTATAATTTGAGTGTATTGGGTGGCTCATGCTATTAACTAGCTAAACAATTATTCCCTCTGCGATGGACCAATAGAGTATATAATATGATTCAAACGTATCAAGTCCAATTCTTTCGTAAGATCTAAGTTGAATCAAAAAAAGCTTCGTGCGAAAATCTTAATATTTATCATATTTGATAATTATCATGTATATTATTTAATTTTAAATTAGATTGTAATTCTCTTTCTTTTATAAAGAATTCGTATATTGAGGTTTATATTATTTAGAAGTTTAAAAATTTATCTTGTCTCATTTATATTAATATCTACAATATATTATTATGTTTCTTTCTTTAAAGTAAATTTTGAATTTAGGCTAGTAAATATTATTAGAACTCTAGAGATTTGATCTTATTTTCTTACTAATAATATTAATTTGATTTATTGTGTGTGTGTGTGTGTATTCTTTATTTTGCAGGTCTTTTATACAAGTAAAGTTTGTCTTTATTAAGTTAAGGGATTGTTCACAAACGATTCACGCACTTGAAGAGAAATATTGAAACTAAATTGTTTGAAAGCTTATTTTAATCTTGTTGTAGATTTTGCCTCAGAACAGATGCAAATGTGAATGTCATCGACATCCGATATAACATCCTGCAGCCAAAATTGTTTCTTCCATAGTTTTTACTATTTTTGTTCATATCCAATCTTGTGATTGTAAATCTTAATTTTTGAAAGAGTTATACTAATACTAATTTAGATCATATCTACTCTTAAGGAGTTTTTTTGTTTATCTTTACTTCTTGGATTACGGCTTTTGTAATCATTAAAATGTAAGTTTTGATTAGTAAAGATTTTCATCCTGTTGGCCCGACTATAAGACTAAATTATTCTTATAATCAAAGATTTTATACGTGTCTTTTATTTTTCACTTCTTTATATTTTACACTCTACACACACGTTTTATATTGTTTAAAAGTGTGAATCGTGGTCTGATTTCTTCAAGTGGCAGCAGAGTCGGCACTTGATTTTACTAATTCTTGATCCTCTTTTGCATACTTATAGATTCATAGTCGGGTGGGTGCGATACTTGTCTCCTTGATGGAACTAACTACGGAACTTGAAAAGTCAAAATGCGTGTCTATATCAAATCAGTTGATGAACGAACATGGTATATGGTACTTCACAAGTGTACACCTCTGCAATTTATTGATATCGATGGTGATCTTAGGACTCAAGATGAGATGTTGTGGACATCAAATGATCGTTTTGACAGTAGTATGAATTTTAAGTTTATTTCTGAAATATTTTGTTCAATATATTCAAACATGTTTCGCACTATCTTGATTTTTGCTACTGCCAAAGAAGCATTGGATGCCCTATAACTTCATTATAAGGGGTTCTTGAGCATTAAACTTACTAGGATCCGTATGATAACGACTAGATTTGAGATTTTAGGTATGGAAGAGGATGAAAATATCTCTGCATATAATGCAAGATTATGAGAAATCGTTAATGATTCATAATCCCTCAAAGAACAAATCTCAAATGCTAGACTTGTTAGTAAGTTGTTGCGCTCTCTCCCAATTCATTTTGACATCAAACTCTCTTTGATTGAGGAAACTCATGATCAGTCAACACTTGTCATTGATGAACTCATTGTAATTCTCCAATCTTTGGAGTTAAACTTTTTAAATCGATCTTCTCAAACTAAAGGAAAGAACGTTGCATTTCAAGCAAACCCTTCTCATTTTTGCCAAGTTATGAACAATGTTATGATTGAGATTTTAGTTGAGCTCAACAAATCTAACCTTGGATACGAATACACTCCTCTTATTACAAAACATTTTGAAAAAATTGTCAAATCTCGTCGTCAAAAGCAAACTCAAAAAAAAAATACTTCGAAGTTTCATCAATAAGTTACACCATAAAAAATCAATAAAGTCCTAGTTTTTTGTTAAAAATCATTGATATCAAAACTCTTGAGTCTATTAGGTGTCTTGCGTGCTATGGCTTTGGTCACTTTGCTAATAAAATGTGCTAACACCTTACATGGTAATAGTTTCAATGTCATCTTAAGTGATAATGAGCAATAGGACGAATTTCAAAATTGAAGATCATTCCTTCATTGCTGCTCTGGAGGAAGATTTTATCGGTGCGGGTCACAATGCGATCATGGATGTCATTACATTACCCATCGCATCCGTAGACGCATCTGGCTCCGGCCAATCGTATGTGTATCTAAATATTATGAGAAACATGCCTCAGCCTCGCAGAATGGCAATGGTTACTTTGTTGAAACTAAACTAGTTGATGCCTATGAAGAACTTCTAAACAAATGGCAAGAACAAAAGAGGGAAGAATGATATTTCACATAAATGCACAAACATCACACTTCTAAAAACCTTGAACAAAAAACTACCATTACACGTTTAGAAGCTACTCTTACCAAAATCGAGATTTAGTATGAAAGGGTTAAATCTAAATGTGATAGATCGCTCAATACCCTAGATTGATTGAACAAGGGAAGAGCAAATACTGATGAGGCCCTTACAATGGGAGTAAAACAAGATAAAATTAGCCTAAGTTTTGAAAAGAAAATTTTCAAAAAGGTGTTGATTCTCAAATCCCACCTAATGGAAAACGTTCTTTTAAACAAAACCCAATACCAAGGAGATTTCAGTTTATTTGTCATTACTGACATTAAGGTCTATTATTGTAAACAAAAATCTGATCGTGTCAAAAAGATCTCTGAAAAGCTGATGCAACCAGAAATGCCACCTACAATGCCACCAGCATCTCCTCGCATCTCCGGCCATATGTAGTCTGTTTGGGGTTAAAATCAAATATCGACTGTAAGGTTGTTCCCTCTGTTATGAAACTAAAACCTCAAGATTTTTGGTACCTTAATAGTGGTTGCTCTCACCACATGCCCTGAGAAATAGGTAATTTGAAAAATCTCAAATATGTTGATGGAGATATGGTTTCTTTTGGTGATGGAACTCATAGTAAGATTGTTGGTAGTGGTACTCTAAACCTTTGCGGGTTGCATAAATTTAAAGATGTTCTTCTCGTTGAAAATCTTAAGGCGAATCTCTTAAGTATTAGTCAGTTGTGTGATGATGGTTTAACTACATAATTTAATATAAAAAAAACCTTGTGATGTGGTTGGTGCATCTAATGTGTGTGTTATTGCAGGAATTAGATCTAGTGATAATTATTACCATTATATTGGTAGACAAAATAACTGCTATGTTCCTTTTAATGCCATTACAAATGAGATTACAAATGTGACAGCATTTGATGCGACACCATGATAAGATTCAGAAATACTAAATCAAAACTAGTAAGGTTGGCTATGTTTCTAAATAATTTTTAATGGTAAGAACCAATTACTATGTGTCCTCTATTGAACCTAGAAATTTTTGTGAAGCTCTTAAAGATGAATTTTGGTTTTTGGCTATGCAAAGTGAGCTTGATTAATTCACCGATAACGATGGTTGGTTCTTTTTTTTTTCTTATCCCACTGATAGATATTGTGATGGAAACAATGTGGTTTTTCAAAAACAAGTTTGATGAGCATGGGAATATTATATGTAACAAGGCTCATTTGGTTATTCAAAATGGTTTTTAAGAAAAGGAATCTTGTTGTGATTATCAATGCTCACTGATAGCTAGATTTGATAATTTACATTTTATTCTAGCTATAACTTGTCATCTTGGTCTGAAACTTCAACACATCGATGTTAAGAACTCCTTTTTGAATGGCAAATTCAGTGAGGATGTGTATGTTACTCAACCTCATGGTTTTGAGAGTCTCTGTAGCTTAATCATGTGTTCAAGCTTAAGAAGGCTCTCTATAGTTACAAACAAGACAAACTCACTAATTTTCTCCTTAAATTTGGTTTTGAAATGAGTGAAGTTGATAAAACCATTTTTGTTCAAAAAAATTATAATGACATTATTATTACACAATTTTATGTGGATCATATCATTTTTGGATCTTCATCTGATACTCTAACCAAGTTCTTTGTAGATTCCTTCACCTCCACAACTGAATTAACCATGGTTGGTGAGTTTAATTACTTTTCTGGCTTGCAAATCAAGTAGATGGACGATGGTATTTTTATCTCTCAAAGAAAGTATGCTCTTAACTTACTTAAGTGATTTAATCAAGAAAATACATCTCATTTAAAAACTCCTATGGGTTCAAGCTAAAAGTTATCTAAGGATGATGAAGGAGTAGATCTTTCATTGTATGGAAGAATGATATGAAGTTTTCTTTATTTAACTGCTAGTCGTTCTAATATTATGTATAGTGTTTGTGTTTGTACTTGTTACGAAGCTAATTCTAAAACCACTCATGTAAAATTTTTTAAACGTATTATTCAGTATATAGGTGGTACAAATGAGTTACGAATTTATTATATAAAAGACAATAATGGTGTTCTTGTTGGTTTCAGTGACTCTGACTGGGCAAGTGATGTTACTGATTAAAAAAGTACAAATGGTGCATGTTTTTATCCTGGGAATAATTTGGTTTCTTCTTTTAGTCAGAAGCAATATTGTGTCACTCTATCTACAACTGAGTTTGCGTATGTTGCTGTAAGAAGTTTTGTTCCCAATTGTTATCGATGAATCAAACTATGGTTTACACAGTGGGACTCTTACTATTTTTTGTGATAACTCAGTGCTAGTGATATTTCTATGAATCCAGTTCAGCATTGTTGTACAAAACACATCGATATTCGACATTGATTTACACGAGAATTGGTTGAGAAATGCACTATTCACATAGAGTATGTCAACACTTAAAATCAGCCTGCAGACATTTTTACCAAGGCATTAAATTTGTGATTTTTTCTCTTTAAGAAGATCTCTTCATATGTGCTCTATTTGAATGTGAGTCTGCATATCGTATCATTTGACCTCATATTTGTTTTGGTATTGTATATTATGCTATTTTTCTTCATTTATCTTATCTTTTGTAAGTTGTTAGACATACCTTGTATAACGTCACAACTGCTGAAGTTACTATTATAAAATGTGTTGGTGGAAAGGATGGATGTTTCCAAAACCAAGATGTGGGTTGTTTATTGCAGAAGCCTGTATTTCTGTCAGAAGCACAAAATTGATATTTTTTCTAATGCAAGAAGTCCTAAACCATCCTAAAAGGGGTAAAAACAAATATGTTAATTTAATGATCAGTGTGATCTAATAAAGAATCTCATGCATACAAATCAATGATCAATGTGATCAAATGAAATGTTATCTTGTTGCTCGATAAAGGTACTATCTACTCACAGATACAATATGCAAATTTCTCTTAGCAACTTAGAATGTTAATACATTTTATGGGTTAAGAACTTCTAATCCATTGACCTTGCGGATGGATGACATTCTGATCCGAACTTTTGTGTTTCAAAATCAAAATCCAAGTTAAACCATGTGTGTCTACGTTTGAAAACAAGTTAGTTCACCCGCAAGAGAATGGGATCACTTGTAGATTGGCAAGTTAAACCTGGTCAATTCTCTCGAAGAGTGGAAATACGGGGTCAACGATGTTTATTATTAATAAAACATAAGTTCTAATACTAAACATGCGATCAAAGGGGGGGTTTGTCCTGAAAATTTCGGAAGTACTTGATTTAAGAAAACTCGATGAACCTATCTTGCTTCAAGGGCGTCAACCTCTTCGCAAGAGTAGTTTTATCGATTCACGAACTCAAAAATAACTATTATTACTCGATCTGAAGACCGATCCACCAAATATCATTCACACTTTTCATCAAATAATAGATATGCATTCTCCAGAAATTATCCAAAAGCAATTCTAATTAAGACAATCCACACCAAGTGATCCAAGTCGGAATGATACGGATCAACTAAATTAACATTAAAAAATTCGTCACCAAATTGCTCACAAAAACTTATTCATCAACGATTCATAAGAACTATCTAAACATGATATCACAAGATTACTATCTAACATGAATTACCGAACTAATTATTGAGATAAAAGTTTAGAGTTTACTAAATCGTGAGAAAACTCAATCACGATAATATGATGAATCATTGCCAAATCCAGCTATTCCGGGAAATGAAATGAACCTCGCTGAATCCGAGAAGCTTGTCACGATTCTCCGTCTCCAGAGGTTATCACGAACCAATCGAACTTCTAAATGAGTTTGTCGTAAGGTCTATAAGTCAAAGGTTAAGAAAGTTGCCAATTCTATCTTCCAATTTATATGATCCAGTCTAGGGATGAAAGAATGGGTCTTCTTTGAGAATTTATGAGTTTTAAAGGCTCAAGAACCATTTCGTAACTGAAGAATCCCAAAAATCTGCATTTGTAATGTATGTGTCTGATCGGATTGTTCATGAGTCCGATCAGATTATTCATGAGTCCGATTGGATGAAATCTTCTGTCCTCTTGTCCGGTCGAACATAGCACTTATCCGATCAGTGCGTGTTTTGAAAGTCAATCTGATCAGTTATTGAGCTCATCCGATCGGATAGGTGTTCTTTTGGCTACTTCGAGCGCTGATTCTTCGTCTTCATCTCCCAGGTTTTGTCAAGTGATTCAGCTGAAAGAGAAATACAAGAAAAATGGTCCAAAATAACCAATTATTGAAATAAAAAGTCAAAAAGCTAAGCGAAACGCCAAATAATGCAAAATCATGCAAAATAGCTTATTCTTAACCTAAGAGGACGGTAAAAAAGACTCAAACATGACTCAAAATATGTACAAAAGCGTAACAAAAACGTACAAATCACATTCGCATTTGGGACCGCATCTCCAACAGCTAAATCTATTTATTTTTTATTTATTTATTTTTGTGAATTTTTCCTTCACATATTTTAGTTATAAAACTCCTAAGAGATGCATCACTTGGTGTTAGTTGGCTTCTTATTGATTCTTGGTCTGTACAGACAAAGTAAGCATACGTTTTTTTCTCCTTTTGAAGGATATGGTGATGTTGAATATTTATGTGGTTTTATACACGAGTGAGATGATTTGGAAGGTGAGGTCTTGTTAGGATCTAATGCCTTCATGAGCTATGTAATCTGGGTTCAATGTTTGTTATTTCTCTTTAATATATTTGAGATTTTTTTACTTGAGGGATATTGAACCCAGATATTATTTCATATTTTGAGTTTTCCTTTTTAAAGTCATCTAAGTTAACCTTTAGACTCTTGGACTTCATAGGATTTGTTTATATATATATATATATATATATATATATATATATAGAGAGAGAGAGAGAGAGAGAGAGATAGATAGATATATATATTTATTTATTTATATATATGTATGTATGTATGTATGTATGTATGTATGTATGTATACGATCGCTATGCATCATACGCACACAGTCCTGTTTTTGAGATCTTCTTACATTTATTGAACTCTCTTCTCTCTCCTTCTTTTGCTTAAGTGTGACCCTTGGATTGACATCTACTTGCTATCATGGATAAGTTACTTTCAGGTGTCAAATCATTTTTTGTAAGTCCAAGCAAAAGTTCATCTTCTTCTCTCACATTCGACGCTTCCACTTTTAGAGTTGCCGACATGCCTGGTATCTCTCTGCAACCTTAATCTACTCCCTTGGATAATGCTGGAATTGATGTCGTCCCTGATCCGCGGATGATGTGAGATCATCTGGGGCTGCATCTGCTCCCAAATCATCGTTTCTTGTTGTTCGAGCCACCTTATCACCACCGAATTCTCCAACACCACCTCCGGCCTCCTAGCCGATGCGTCCTTCTATGGCCAACACGCGTCACTTGATTCAAATGCTACCATGGTTTTGGTCACTGGGCCAAATGGACCACATGCAACCCTATTTGCCAGCGAGAAAGGGAACGAGATCAACATCAAGGATCCACCTAACTTCGAGCTTATCGAGAGTCTCTCAAAATAAATTACACATTATTATCACGCAAGTACAAAGGCCATCATAGCTACCTGCCTGACATTTTTGAATCTCCAGTCTATATTTACGACGTGTCAAAAAAAGGTGGATCGAGATCCAAGAAGCAAAAATCCTAGAAGAAGTGAAAGAATAAGTTTTCGAAGGAAGATCCACTAAGGCTTCGAATAAAGGGGGAGATGCAGTCGTAGATGCGATTGTGAATGTGATTGTCGATGTTGCTGGCATCTCTTCCTACACTAAATTATCAACTACGGTTGGTGGGCGTGAATCCCCTGTACCTATGGAGGGCTCCAATTCTTTTTTAGAGGCTTCATAATATTTTGTGTCCAGGCGTACTCGTTCCTCCTCCACTCCAGTGTTCGATTCTATTGACGATGACCTTAAACCAATCTATTGTGCTCTTCTACATCTCCAGAAGGGAAATGGAATTGTCTTTAGCCCATTGCATCCTCTAGCGAAGGTGATATCTGAGATCTTAAATAATGAGAACCTCTTGTCTGGGGTTAATCCGAGCCCGCGCATGACGACTAGTCAATTCATCAATTAATACGCCAAGGATAACGATTTGGTCAACCTTGTTATTAGGTATGTGTTTAAGGATGCTACCACGAATTCGGTCCCTAATGATACCGAGTATGTGATAACAACTGCACCCACATCTGGTGCAGACTATGATTTGGGTAGTTCATTGATTAACACTTTCTATACTACAACTTCTCATGATAGGTACAAGATGTTTGTTGGATGATATCTGATCAAAGAAAAGCACCAACATGTGCTGACATTCAGATATATAATTGACAATTTCTTTAAGATCTGGTAGCTTATGCACACCATTAATGATGTTGTGCCATTCGAGCAGGTTGTGGTGTATGAATTTTATTCAAATCTCAGTGTCGAAGTATGTGATCCCACCACTCTAAGGCATGTTTATGTGTACGTGCATGGAGAAATATATTCCTTCACTCCAGTGGTGATTAATGACCTATTTGAGACCCTTGATTTAGATGAAGAACCCGAGGAAGCTGATTTCACTCAAATGATCAAGTTCTTTACAAGTGATCTTACCTCTGAGTGGTCGACCCAGTTCCCTTCTTCTAAGTTGATGACATTTTATAGTTTCTTACATAAGGTGTGCTGCATTAATTGGACGTCTATAAATAATAACTATCAAGTTACTGAGCTTCATGCCCGCATCCTCTACCGACTGGGAATATGGATGTCATTCAATTTTGGCGCCCATATATTTGATGTCATCACATTCTTCGCCACATCCTCCTTAAACAAGTGGGCTCTGCTTTTTCCCAGTCTGATCTTTAGAGTACTCATGTGTCAAGGTCTTTTTCTACGAGTTCCACCACTCGGATGCCCGAATGTGTTTTTTATCATCCCACCACTCCTAAATGATAAGAATTGGTTGGTTGATATTCCGGTGGTGCATTCTGATGATGAAGATAGCTCTTCTGATCATGATACTCTAAATACTTCTGCTCCTGCTCATCCTGCACCTGATTCTGCTCTTATTCCTGATGCTGACCTGAATGCCATTCCGGATGCTACTTTGGATGCTACCGCAGATACCTTCCAAATCTTGACTAGCATTCATGAACCTGTGGAGTCTGCCCAGGGTTTGTTGATTCCAGTGCCTCTTCAATTTTACTGGGTCAATCGCAGTATGCTACTGGGATATTGCTTATTTACTACTCTCAGTTCCCACCTTCTCAGATAGCTTTCTGACTACATTCTTATTGTCTAAAAAAGGGGAGTTAAATGCAGTTGAAGATTCTAGTGCTCAATATTTAAATTTAGCTGCTCCACCTCAAGAGAATGTGTCAAGTTCAGGGGGAGTTAATCAACTTGGGGATGCTATTGCTAATGTCGTTGCGGATGCCACTGCACATCTTGTGTCGTATTCAGGGTGATTCTATCCATCTTTGAGCTATGTCATGCCTATTGGCCTCTGTGATGAAGATGATGATGTAATGGAGTTCTACTTCAAAGATGCCGCTGTAACGAAATGAAGGGATCCTACTTCTAGTTTGATGATATCTTTTCGTAAGATATGTTTTATGTTTCTTTTGATAAACTATGTTAGATGTTACTTATTTTTATTATCATGTTATCTATTTTTTTGTGGAATGACTGTGACCTTCTGCCTTAATTTATGAAGGCTTGAATTTGTTCGCTTTAGAAAATGTTGTTCCTGATATCATAGTAATCTTGATTTGTACATATTTTTGTTATATTCGTATGTTTTGTGTCTTGTCTTGTGTGCTTTAGTCAGATTTTAGTCGTATTTTGTCCCTTTTTTTCCTTATTATGCGTTTTCGTAGCGTCAGTCGTCTTTTTTGTATTTTTCGCATTTCTCTTTTACTTTATTTTTAGAGTTTTATGTTATTTTAATTTTCTATATTTTAGGTGGTCGATAAGCCTAAGAGCGTTCCTGAGGATTACAACTAGCTCGATTTGACAAAAACACAACTCGGACCCGCGATGCACAAACACTGATCAATGCGTCGTTGATGCCCAGTCAACGCCCTATCGACGTGCCATCGACAACACTATTAAAAGCGTGGGGTAGGATTCCTTTATTATACTGGTTATTAGTGTTTTGGAAATTGTATTAGGAACTTATGAATTTTTTGTATTTAAGGACCATCATCCGAAAATATATATATATATATATATATATATATATATATATATATATATATATATATATATATAATAAATAAATAAATAAGTAAATAAAGAGAACTCCATAAAAACAGAGAGTAAAAGGGGGATTAAAAAAAAAGTGAGAATGATGATGGATAGTTTTGATTAATTGCCTACACGCTTATTAAAGCTTGTTCTTATTGTTTATTTTCGTATGAAGCCTAATGTTTAAGAGGCAAGAGTTGAGTTGTGAGAAGCGTATAATAAGCTTCAATAGTGATTAAGTGGTTTGAGCTTCAAGTCGGTTTACGGTTTTCGAGTTGAGAAATAGCCTAAGTTAAGGCTACGATTTGAGTGTTTAGTGAGGTTTTTAATTTTGAACGAGGTGAAGCAAATTGCTTCGTGATTAGATTAGGTTGAGTGATTTATTGATCATGTTAGATCATGAGTTAGCCGCACGACTTATAAATTCCATACCCGTCCAAAGAGCCTTGTATTACAACCTGAAAAAACCTTTTCCGATTCTTTGTTGTAACACACTTAATTTGCGATTGAAAAGAGATTGATTTTCTGTGCTTATTTACTGTACTTGTATTTGTATGATTTGAGTTTATACACGTCCCATGCAGAAAATACTTGAGTGCTTTTGAACGTACACATATATTATCCTTCGTGAGGAAGCATGATTTTGTTTTTGGAGCGATAATGTAATAATGATCAAGTGTTTAACGTTGCGTGACTTGTACCTATATTTTCAAAATTATGTATTTAGCACATCACGACTCTTTGCTTGAATTTACTTTCATTCTAGTTATACTTTGAAGTTAACGTTTGTTTGAGGACGAACAATCCACTAAAGCGTGGGGTAGTTGATTAGCGTAGATTTGTCCTTATTTTATTAGTATTTTAATACATTTTTCTATTTATTTTTGGTATAAGTTGGATGATTTAAGCTTAATTTCGTATTTTTATACTTTCAGCTTATTTTATCGTATTTTGATTGTAATTGATGCAATTAGGTGATATTTCGTTGTTTTTCACCTTACAGCTAAGTAACCGGAAGAGTTCAGCGCGTTAATAGATGAAGTTTGATGTTCAAGAGTAGAGAACAAGCCTTCCGGTGAACGAGTAGCAAAAAGATCCAGAAACTGAGACAGACTCTCTGTCGCGTTGGTAGACGCGAGCGTCAACGCTCCGTCGACGTGAGACCTGATCCGCGACGATCGACGCCCGGACGACGTAAGGTCGACGCAAATTTCTGAAGCGTCGATCCAAGACTGCGTCAGTCGACGCACCCGCCCAGTCGATGCGAGCGCCCAGGCAGTGTCGACGCCGAGAGCCAGCACGCATTGGTCGATGCGACGTCGACGTGGCTGCCAGAAATGCATTTTTAGACATGATATATCTATCATAATTCAGTTTCTCAAAGAGGAGACGACTACCTAAGAGCATACACGACCACCTAGGGTTATAAGGCACATAAACAACGCATTTATACACCCCGTTACGAAGTTGAAGATCAAAGTTGAAGATTCAAGTCCATACGACTCAAGATTCACTTCGATTAGAGATTTCGCTTCAACTCCGAAATAGCTGGAGATTTTTACCGCTTTCAGTAATTACAATAAGTACTCTAAACTCTTAGTTAATCTCGTAGTTAATCCTTTAGTTAATTTTGTAGTTAAAATCTTAGTTAATTCTAGAACTAATTTAATTAGTTTAATTACTTCATGCTTGGATATTGGATATTGAATTCATTTAGTTTGTGCAAGTTGATTTATGCTTAATTTTCCGTTCTTATATTCATATGATACATTGCTTAATGGTGGTTTCTTATACTCATGCTCTTAGATTCGTTAATTAGGTTTTAATCATCATTGCGTTTAATTGATAGTTTAATTATTGCTCGTAGTTGATAATCTAGTTCTAGATAATTAGTTTAATTAGCTTTAGCTTTAATATAGCCTTAGTTCATAATGGTTAATTCAATTTATTCAAAAAAACCCAAATTGTACGTATAGTATATTTACTTGTGAATTGAGAAAAACATCCAAAAGACCGAACAGTTGTCCTCGAGAGAATCAACTCGAGTCAGACTCACCATCCTACAAGTTCCTCATACTCTTGCGAGCAAACTTATGTGTTTTATTAAATATTTTAAAAAGGGTACACAAAAGTTTGGTTCATTGATCTTGTGAATTGTCTATAGATTCTATATGAGTGACACGTTTAGGTTATAGATCGAGTCCTTGATCATTTTTATTTCATGTTTTTCCTATGCTTAATTTTGAATCTTATTTTCATGCATAGTTTTAGGTTGAATCTTAGATCTACTCCTTTTTTTTTGTTATTTTTCACAAAGTCTTAAACTTTCACGTCAGCTTTTCTTGCTCTTTCTATCCATGCTTTCGGTTTTTGTCAATTTGAATTTTTGAGATTTTATGCATAGTTTTACATTGTGCTTGCATTCTTGTACTTGGTGAAATATTGAATTTTCTTGCTTATTTTCATTATTTCTTGCATTTTTACATTGAGGCATACGACCGAGGCATCTGACCAAATTGCTATTTCAATTTCTAGTGTAGTTTAGTTAGTTTAATTGCTTAGTTTTCATTTTCCTTTTACTTTTTTTTAAAGCTTGAAACACATTGATTCTCTCAAATGAATTGAATTCCGATAATACCAAGCCATGAACCCGTTGATATATTTCAACACCACGAAAACTCTTCTTACAAATGGTGTCGTTACGATAATACCAAGCCAATAGAACCATCAATTTCTAAAACCACTAAAATCTTTATAATAAAATGGCGCCGTTGCGACTCGGCTTGGTTAAGGCTTTCGATTTTTTGTTGTCTCTTTGTGTTTTTAGCTTTCCTTGTTATTTAACGATTTCTTTGAGTGTATGCAAGGTCGTCGAGCACTCGGCCATGATTTAGCACCTTATATTTCTAACCCTGAGCGATTGCGGCGTGTACAACATCCCTTTCTTCTTGAATTCAATATGGTGAACAATCTTTCAAACAACGGCCCATTTCTCGACCCTAACGAGAAATCTCCTCGGGTTGATCCTCAAAGTTCTAATACCCCCGAGCCCGTGGTTGATATCATCCCTTCCCCACGAAATAATAAACTTGGGCTTTCGACTCTTAATCCACAACCCCTCCCGTCCACGCTCTAGGAAATCAAGGTTGTGGTTTTACCACTCATGGGCACGCCTTGAGCCTACACCAAGGTACCGCTCCCTTTCCCTATTCTTCTAATTCTTTTGGTCATGGAGGTAACTTTCCCAACATGGGGGGGCATGGTGCAAACCATGTTGGGAATGGTGGTGGTTTGGGTGGAATGGGCAATGTGGGAGGGCAAGGTTCAAACCACGTTGCTCCCGGTTCTCACGGTTTTGGTCGACCCGGCATGGGAGGGTATGGTGTAAACCATGTCGGGTATAATGGTTTCTCGGGAGCAAATGGTTCCTTCGGTGTTTATGGAGCCCCACATTCCGCTCTGTATAGCTATGGTGCTCCTCAACATTTTCCTAATATGCCGAGCCCGAATCTCGACCCGTATAGAAGTCCTCATGCTTACAATTTTAATCATACCCCAGTTGGTGCCAACAATAGTACTCAAACTCCCGATCTGTATGAGTTATTTGGCGGTGTCAGCTCTAATGCCCAAAATGCCCCTCCCGCCCTCCATATTCCGACGAATGCACCTATTCCTCCCTCCGATCCGAACCTCTTGGCCATTTTGCAATAATTGCAAACACTTTCCATCACGTTAACTTTGTTCGATACTATATCTAATGCTCTCGAAGCTACAATTGAGCAATTGGAAAGTGATGTGAATATGTTGAAGCAATCGAATGAGGAAGACGAATTGCTAAGCCAACCTTCGCATCCTCTTGCGGTCACGGTCATTGGAAGTGGTGGGGTGGGTGATAATACGGTTGTTCCACCATCCTAGGTGGAGGTGGTTTCTATTACAAGTATTCTATCTCTCCCCGATTTTGCAAAGAATATTCCTGATGCCCCTATACCCTATCCATCAAGCTTATCCTTCGAGGTTTGCTTACGCATGGACATGGCCCAAGAGTTGGTCGAACAAGTTTATATGGAGGATGGGAGTATTGAGGAGGATATTGTCCGAAAGGCCTATTTTGAGGATCATTGTGAGGATGATGAGCCCCTTGTCCATACCAACGAGCCAATTATGTTTCAATGTGCCAACGATGTGAGTGAAGGAGATTAAGATTGTGTCGTTGAGGGCACCGACATATATTTGGCGGGTGAGGTGGAGATTTTTGATGAGAAGATTGGAGAGCTTGAAGAATACCTTGAGGATATCGGTGATTTATTCAAATTAGCCTCCAACGAGGTCAGGGGAGTCACAATCCCGATCCTAAGCCTTTCCTATCTCACCTCGGAGATCAAATCGATTATCATCTTTTCCAATCCGGAGTGAGAAGAAGAGGAGGGGTCGGTTAAAGAGCTTAAAATTCATAAGGGTGCGACTGGTTGGAGACCTGGAGTGATTAAGGGAACTAGCCCTTGGACGTACTTGCATGCACTCGTCTTGGAGGATGATGCCAAACCACCTCGAGGATTTCAAAGGCATTTGAATCCGAATTTTGAGGAAATAGTGGAAGACGAGAAGGTGATCGAGGACGAAAAGGGAAAGTTATTGGCCACGAGGGCTAAAACGGGATGGAGGATGTTGATCAAGTTTAAGAAGTTAAATGCGGATACCAAGAGCGATCGTTTACCTATCCCATTGCTCGACCACATGTTGGAAAAGATAGCCGGACATTACTCCTTTTTTTTTGGATGAGTCATCGGGTCACTTTAAAACCACAATTCCACCCAAAATTCTACCCGAGACGATTCCTACTTGCCCGATAGACACTCTAGCTGGCCAATATTTCTATTGGGTCATAGACGAGGTGCGGGTCACTTTAAAACCATAATCCCTCACGACAAGGATGAGATTGTTTTGGTGGATCCTCCCATGATCTTTTCACCTTGATCAAATAGGGAGTTCGTCAAGCTAGTGACATAAAACAAGCGCTTCATGGGAGGCAACCCATGTTCTTTTCATTTATTTCTTTTAATTTCTTCCTTTTTTACTTTCTTATAATATAAAAATCTAAAAACATTCGAAAATTTAAAAATATAAAAAAATTTGTGAGGTTTTGCTTCGTTTTGGTCTGTGTACATATTTTCTTGTGTTCTTGATTTTGTGTGATTTTCTTTTCTAGGTCTCGTTTTACAACTCCAACCTTGGGCGGTTTGATAAGATGGTAGCGTTCATGAAACCGGGAGATACTAGCCATGCTCGATTTTTGCTTGGATTGCTTAGATGCTTAAGTGAACCCCACCGAACTCAACCTAAACTTGCTCGGTTAAGGAAGTTTCTATTTCACCCTCCTTTTACTTGATTTTCATTGAAATGCAATGAGGGCATTTCATAGTTTAAGTGTGGGGTGGGTAGGTTGTTAGGGTCCGGGTTATAAAGCATGATTTGTCTTTCTTAACTCGATCCTTGGCGAAGTGACGCTTACTATTTGCGCTTTTATATGGTTGAGTCGATTTTTGTGTCTTTTATGTGTTTATTACATTTTTGAACAATCACCACTTACTTGGAAGTTTGAATAGTTTACTTGTCGGGTTGTTAGATGTATATATCCTCTTGTGTAAGGAGTTGAATTTTTGTGCTTCGTCTAAAACCCGCCTATATATATATAATTGACATTTTACTCGTGAAAAGATGGCAAATCTCTAAAAGCTCGTTCGATTTTGTTTCCAAAAGCCGATGCAAACTAGTGAGTAGCCTTGTGTGAATTATCGGCATGCTTGCATTTTTATGGACATTGCATTGAGGAGGCTTGGTATTGCTCGTACATGATTGAGTTTGGAAATGACCTCGAGGCACATATATCACCCTTATTCTGACCATATCCAAATATATAAGCTACTTAAAAATCTCAAATGAGCCCCCTTGAGCCTATGCCCCGTTTCTTGTTAGCCGAGCTCGATTTTAGATCTTATATCTCCATAAATTATGAGGTGAGAGGGTACGTTGTTAGTTGACTTGGAATGTGTGGGAAATAAATTGAGGGTTTCTGGTTTTGAGTTGCTTATACTAAAAAAAAAAAAGAAAAAGAAAAGAGAATAAAACTCCAACACAAATCACGAAAAGTCATAAAGCGTGCGTTCAAGTGAAAGGCCTAATTTAAAGGCTAAATTTAGTAAAAAGAAGCAAATTCAAAAAATTTCAAAATGTTGTAAAATAAAAGTGGGGAAAGAGAGTGTACGAAAGGGTTTTGAATGAAAAGTTTTGTAAATTGGGAAAGGTGAAGCGATCATAAGCTTCGGGTTTTAGAAAATAGGATTTTTGTGTGTTATTGATCACGTTTGATCGTGTGTTAGCCACTATATCCAAATATTCCATACCTTACTCAAG
Source organism: Phtheirospermum japonicum (assembly GCA_014905375.1). NCBI lineage: Eukaryota > Viridiplantae > Streptophyta > Magnoliopsida > Lamiales > Orobanchaceae > Phtheirospermum > Phtheirospermum japonicum. The sequence goes on from BMAC01001092.1 coordinate 111,255, forward strand.
AGCCAACGTTACAACCCGAAATAAAGACCTCTTTCGATTCTTGTTTGATCATGTACAATGGGTGATTTTGAGTTTTCAATTTGTGAAATCATGTCGAGTGCTTGCATTGTCCGATTTGAGCGTATGCACGTCCTATATTAAACACTTGATTGAATTGAGTGAACAACCTCAAAATTCCATTTGAGATGAAGCCATCGATTTGGTTTTCAATTGAGGAAGAGTAATACGAGCAACGCTTGACAATAACGAGTTTGTGTTGACACTTCCATCTTATTAATAAGGATAAGCACAAGAGTTTTTTTATTACATAATGTTCATTGCATGTACATTCTCGATTCTTTTCGTTGTTCGAGGACGAACAAAACGATAAGTGTGGGGTGGTTGTTTTGCATTTAATTGTGGTATTTTTCCCGTATTTTTAATTAGATTTTATATTTTTTTTAGTAGTTTCGAGTCATGTTTAATTATGTTTTTCATTTATTTTCTCATTTTTGTTATTTTTCGTGTTTCTTGTTAATTTTATATTTAATTGGGTTAAACAGCTTCAATTAAATGAAGGTTTGGTGTAATTCTTGGATTTTAAGATTTAAAATTCTCATTTAATAAGTGGATTAATGATTTGAGTTCAAGTTAAGGCATGGAGGCAAAAACTCAAGCCTAAACTTGCCTATTTGCATGCCTAATAGGTGCCAAGAAGCTCCAAAGGAGCAAAACATTCTGGAATGAGAGCCCAGGCGTGCCCAGCTTTGCCCAGAATCATGCCCGGCACCCTAGGCTCCCAAGAAGGCACGCCATCCTTTGCCCAGAATGGTGCCTGACACCCCAGGCACCCAAGAAGGCACGCCAGCCTTTCCCCATAATGGTGCCCGACACCCCAGGCGCCAAGGAAGGCACCGCCCCACCCTTGCCCAGAGTTGTGCCCGCGCATCCAGGCGCCAAGGAAGGTATCGCCCCACCCATGCCTAGATTTGTGCTCGCGCACCCAGGTGCCAAGGAAGGCACCGCCAACCACCGGGCCAAGATCGAGCCAACCTAGCCAAAAGGGTCTAGCCAAGGGACTAGGGAGCCAATTTCCCGTGTCAAACTTGGTCAAACGTGGGGAATTAAGCTCCTAAAGCCCAAATTGACCATTTCAACCCAATTAGAACCTAGTATAAATAGTAGACTTCTCTTATTTTGTAGGGGATGACTCAAGTTTTCCAAACTTGCATGGGTTTTGGAATATATTCTCACTCTTGCTCTTAGTTTAATTTTAAAGATTGCCTTGGGTTTGTAAGCTCAAGATGAACCCAAGCACTCCCTTGGATTTTTACTTGATGCAATTTAATTCAAGTTTGTACTCTTCTCTTTTAATTCAAGTAAGCTTCCCCTTATTTTCATGATTTGTTCTTCATTTTCATGTTTGTTCTTTAATTTATGCTTGTTGCCTTAGCTCTTTGATTTCTTGCTTGATCTTGTGAATTGACTATAGATTCTAGATGAGTGACACGTCTAGGTTATAGATCGAGTCCTTGATCGTTTTTATTACAAGTTTTTCCTATGCTTTATTTTGAATCTTATTTTCATGCATAGTTTTAGGTTAAATCTTAGATCTACACTTTGTTGATTGTTATTTTTCACAAAGTTTTAAACTTTCACGTCAGCTTTTCTTGCTCTTTCTATCCATGCTTTCGATTTTTGTCAGTTTGAATTTTTTGAGATTTTATGCATAGTTGTACCTTATGCTTGCATGCTTGTACTTGGTGAAACATTGCATTTTCTTCCTTATTTTCATTATTTCTATATTGAGGCATACGATCGAGGCATCCGACCAACTTGCTATTTCTATTTCTAGTGTAGTTTAGTTAGTTTAATTTCTTAGTTTTCATTTTCCTTTTACTTTGCAAAGCTTGAAACACTTTGATTCCTTCAATAGAATCAATTTCTGGTAATATCAAGCCAAGAACCCGTTGATACATTCAACACGACTAAAACTCTTCTAACACCGACCAATCCTTATGATTCGGCTGAACGGTCTTCTCCAAAATAGCTTTGATTTGCCTATTACTCGTCTCCACTTGACCCGACGTCTGAGGGTGATACGCCGTGGCCACCTTATGTTTAACCCCATACTTCGTCATCAATTTGTCGAACAAATTATTGCAAAAATGTGCGCCTCCATCAATAATAACTGCTCGTGGAAATCCAAACTGACTGAATATATTTTCTTGCAAAAACTTGAGCACGACCTTGGCATCACACGTTCTCGTGGGAATGGCTTCTACCCACTTGGACGCATAATCAACGGCAGCTAAGATATATTCATAACCAAATGATGCCGTACATGGTCCCATGAATTCTATGCCCCATACATCAAAGATTTCTACGACAAGATTGCTCGTTTGCGGCATTTCATCACGTTTGCCGATATTTCCCAAACGTTGGCAGCGATCACAGGACTTGCAACATTCATGAGCATCCTTAAACAAACCAGGTCAATAAAATCCCGATTATAGGACTTTGTAAGCAGTCTTCTGCCCTCCAAAATGGCCGCCACATTGTTCATCGTGGCAAAATGATAAAATTCTCTTTTGCTCCTCCTCGGGAATGCATCATCGAATAATTCCATCTTTCCCAAACCGGAAAAGTAACGGGCCATCCCAAAAATGATCCTTGCACTTAGAAAGAAATCTATTATGTTCTTGGAAGGATAAATCGGCCCTCACATGGCCACAAAAAAGATAGTTAACTATATCAGCAAACCAAGGGGTTATATGCGAAGAAATAGCACAAGTCAATTCATAAGGAAATAAATCATCTATACAACCCTTTTCTATCTAAACGGGACAAATGGTCCGCGACAACATTTTCACAACCCTTCCTATCTTTAATCTCGACGTCAAATTCTTAAAGTAAAAGTATCCAACGGATCAAACGCGGCTTCTTTGGGTTTTATTAAAAAGGTAACGAAGAGCCGTGTTTTCCATGTAATTGTGTTGTTTTTTTCATGTTTTTAATTAAGATTTTATATTGTTTTTAGTAGTTCTTGAGTCGATTAGTTAAGTTCTCTAGTTTGTTTTTCTTGTTTTAGTGTTTTTTGTGTTTCTTTTTGATTTTATATTTAATTGGGTTAAATGGTTTAAACTAATTGGAGGTTTGGTGTAATTTGGGTTTTTATGTTTAAAATTCCTATTTTTATAGGTGGAGGCTTTGAGGGCCGAAATCCAAGCCAAGACGTGCCAAAATCGGTGCCAAGAGCAAGCTCCAAAGTGGCAAACATTCTGGAATACTAGCCAACCCATACCACAACTAGCCAAAGCAGGTGCCAGGCCCCCTCCTAGCGCTGGCGCTTGCCAAACTGCTCGCCAAAGCAGGCTCCAAGGCCCCCTCCCAACAGCGCCTGGCGTTTGCCACTTGCGCCAAAGCCCCCTCCCAGCAGCACCTGGTATTTTCTAAACTGCAAGCCAAATCCTGCGCCAGCGCCCCCTCCCAGCAGCGCCTGGCATTTGCCAAACTGCAAGCCAAATCCTGCACCAAAGCCCCCTCCCAGCTGCCTGGCGTTTGCCAAACTGCACGCCAAACTTGATGCCAAAGGGTCATTTCTGGTCATACCCTAGTCAAACCAGGAATTTCAAGCTTCTAAGACTATTTTTGTCCATTTAAACCCAATTAAAACTTGTATAAATAGGACCCAACTCTCATTTTTGTAAGATATCTCACCTCCTCCCAACCCAAGCTTGGGTTTGGGATTAATTTTCTCTCCTTAGATTTAATTTCAAGCTTTGCCTTGGGTTTGCAAGCTCAAGAAGAATTCAAGTACTCCCTTGGATTATATTTTGATGCAATTTAATTCAAGCGTGTTACTCTTTTCCTTTAATTTAAGTAAGGTTTCTTTTAATTTCATGCTTGTTCTTCAGTTTATGCCTTTTGCCTTAACTCTTTGATTTCTTGCTTAATCTTGTGAATCGTCCATAGAATCTAGATGAGTGACACGTCTAGATCTTAGATTGAGGCCTAGATCGTTTAATTTCATGCAATTTCATATGTTTCATGGACTTTCATTATTTTTATGTTTTTTGTCTTAGCACCTTGAATTCATGTTAGATCTTTTGAATTGGCTATGGAATCTAGATGAGTGACTCGTCTAGATCATAAATCGGGTCTTGGATCATCTTGATTTTGAGTTTTACACATGCTTTATTTTGAATTAAATTATTGTATTTTGTTTCATGCTTAATCTTAGATCTATTGTTTGTTGCTAGTTATTTCTCATAAAATTTTGAACTTTCCCGTCTATTTTCATTGCTTTGTCTATTTGTGCTTTCAATTTACAAAAATTTGCATTATTCGAGTTTTTATGTCATGCAAGCATGGTTGTACCTTGAGCATGCATGTTTGTACTTGGTGAAACATTGCTTGTTTTTGCTTAATTTTCTTTGTTGCTTGCATTTTCATATTCGAGGCATACGATGAGGCATCCGACCAACTTGCAATTTCAATTCCTAGTTTAGTTTAGCTACTTTAATTGCTTTATTTTCATTTTTCTTTACTTTTTGAAGCTTGAAACACCTTGACTCCTTCAATTGAATCAAATTCCGATGGGTAGGTGGTTAGGGTCCGGGTATCACAAAGCATGATTTGACTTTTTCAACTCGAGCCTTGGTGAAGTGATGCTTACTATTTGCGCTTTTATATGGTTGAGTCGATTTTTGGGTCTTGTGTGTTTATTACATGTTTAAGCAATCTCCACTGCTTGGAAGTTTGAATAGTTTACTTGTCGGGTTTTTACATGTTTATGGCCTCTTGTGTGAGTTAAATTTTTGTGTTTCGTCCAAACCCCTTCATATATATATATATATATATATATATATATATATATATATATATATATATATATATATATATATATATATATATATATATATATATATTTTTACAATCAACATTTTCTCGTAAAAAGATTGCAACGATCTAAAAGCTCTTTCGATTTTGTTTCCAAATCTTGGTGCAAACTAGTGAGTAGCCTTGTGTGATTTATCGACTTGCTTACATTTTTATGGAAACTAGTGAGTAGCTCTAATATCTTCATAATTTGTGAGGTAAGAGTGTATGATTAGTTGACGAGAAATGTGAGGAAAATTGATTGTGGGTTTCGAGTTTTGAGTTGCTTATACAAAAACAAAACAAAAAGAAAGGAAGAATAATACTCCAACACAAATCACGAAAAGTGATAAAGCGTGCGTTCAAGTGAAAAGCCTAATTCAAAAGGCTAGGTTTAGTAATAAGAAGCAAATTCAAAAAGCTTCTAAGTGCTGTGAAATAAAGTCAAAAAAGTGTGTTAAGTATACAAAATGGTTTCGAATGAGAGTTTGGTAAATTGGAAGGGTGAAGCGATCTTAAACTTCAGGTTTTAGAAATTAGGATTTTATGTGTTATTGATCGCGTTTGATCGTGTGTTAGCCACTATATCCAAATATTCCATACCTTACAAAAGAGCCAACATTACAACCCATAATAAAGACCTCTTTTGATTCTTATTTGGTCATGTATTATGAGCAATTTTGAGCGTCCGATTTGTGAAAGCTTGACAAGGTGCATGTATTGTCCGATTCGAGCATATACACATCCCGTTTAAATAAACACTTGAGCGAGTTGAGCGAACACCCTCAAAATCCCATTTTAGAGGAAGTCATCGATTTGGTTTTTATTTGAGGAAGAGTAGTACGTGCAATGCTTGACGATAACGAGTTTATGGTGATAGTTTCATCATATTAATAAGGATAAGCACAAGGGTTTTTCTTTTTGCATAATGTTCATTCCATGTACATTCTCGATTCTTTTCGTTGTTCGAGGATGAACAAACCGATAAGTGTGGGGTGGTTGTTTTGCATGTAATTGTGGTGTTTTTCTCATATTTTTAATTAGGGTTTTATATTATTTTTAGTACTTCTTGAGCCGATTAGTTAAGTTCAATAAGTTATTTTTCTTGGTTTAGTGTTTTTTGTGTTTCTTTTTGATTTTATATTTAATTGGGTTAAATGGTTTAAATTAATTGGAGGTTTGGTATAATTTTGGGTTTTTATGTTTAAGATTCCTATTTTTAAAGGTGAAGGCATTGAGGGCCAAAATCCAAGCCAAGCCGTGCCAAAATCGGTGCCAAGAGCAAGTTTCAAAGTGGCAAATATTCTGGAATACTAGCCAACCCACGCTACAACTAGACAAAGCAGGCGCCAAGCCCCCTCTCAGCGTTGGCGCTTACCAAACTGCTCGCCAAGGCCCCCTCCCAGCAGCGCCTAGCATTTGCAAGCTTCCAAGCCAAATCCTGCGCCAAAGCTCCCTCTGAGCAGCGCCTGGCGTTTGCCAAACTACAAGCCAAATCCTGCACCAGCGCCCCCTCCCAGCAGCACCTGGCGTTTGCCAAACTGCAAGCCAAATTCTGCACCAGCGCCCCCTCCCAGCAGCGCCTGGCGTTTGCCAAACTTCAAGCAAAATCCTGCGCCAAAGCCCCCTCCCAGCTGCCTGGCGTTTGCCAAACTACACGCCAAACTTGACGCCAAAGGGTCATTTCTGGTCAGACCCTGGTTAAACCCGGGAATTTCAAACCTCTAAGACTATTTTGGCCCATTTAAACCCAATTAAAACTTGTATAAATAGGACCCAACTCTCATTTTTATAAGATATCTCACCTCCTCCCAACCCAAGCTTGGGTTTGGGATTAATTTTCTCCCCCTAGATTTAATTTCAAGCTTTGCCTTGGGTTTGTAAGCTCAAGAAGAATTCAAGTACTCCCTTGGGTTTTATTTTGATGCAATTTAGTTCAAGCTTGTTCCATACCTTACACAAGAGCCTACATTACAATTCTTATTTGGTCATGTACTATGAGCAATTTTGAGCGTCCGATTTGTGAAATCTTGACAAGGTGCATGCATTGTCCGATTCGAACATATACACGTCCCGTTTAAATAAACACTTGAGCGATTTGAGCGAACACCCTCAAAAATCCATTTGAGAGGAAGTCATCGATTTGGTTTTCATTTGAGGAAGAGTAATACGAGCAATGCTTGACGATAACGAGTTTATGGTGATACTTTCATCATATTAATAAGGATAAGCACAAGGGTTTTTCTTTTTGCATAATGTTCATTGCATGTATATTCTCGATTCTTTTCATTGTTAGAGAACGAACAAGCCGATAAGTGTGGGGTGGTTGTTTTGCATGTAATTGTGGTGTTTTTTTCATGTTTTTAATTAGGGTTTTATATGTTTTTAGTAGTTCTTGAGTCGATTAGTTAAGTTCACTAAGTTGTTTTTCTTGTTTTAGTGTTTTTTGTGTTTCTTTTTGATTTTATATTTAATTGGGTTAAATAGTTTAATTAATTGGAGGTTTGGTGTAGTTTTGGGTTTTTATGTTTAAGATTCCTATTTTTAAAGGTGGAGGCATTGAGGTCCAAAGTCCATGCCAAGCCTTTCCAAAATTGGTGCTAAGAGCAAGCTCGAAAGTGGCAAACATTCTGGAATACTAGCCAACCCACGCCACAACTAGCCAAAGCAGGCGCCAAGCCCCCTCCCAGCGCTGGCGCTTTCCAAACAGCTCGCCAAAGCAGGCACCAAGGCCCCCTCCCAGCAGCGCCTGGCGTTTGCCAGCTTCCAAGCCAAATCCTGCGCCAAAGCCCCCTCCCAGCAGCGCCTGGCATTTGCCAAACTGCAAGCCAAATCATGCGCTAGCGCCCCCTCCCAGCAGCACCTGGCGTTTACCAAACTGCAAGCCAAATCCTGCACCAGCGCCCCCTCCCAGCAGCGCCTGGCGTTTGCCAAACTTCAAGCCAAACTTGACGCCAAAGGGTCATTTATTGTCAGACCCTGGCCAAACCTGAGAATTTCAAGCCTCTAAGACTATTTTAGCCCATTTAAACCCAATTAAAACTAGTATAAATAGGACCCAACTCTCATTTTTATAAGATATCTCACCTCCTCCCAACCCAAGCTTGGGTTTGAGATTAATTTTCTCTCCCTAGATTTAATTTCAAGCTTTATCTTGGGTTTGTAAGCTCAAGAAGAATTCAAGTAATCCCTTGGATCTTATTTTGATACAATCTAATTCAAGCTTGTTACTCTTTTCCTTTAATTCAAGTAAGCTTTCTTTTAATTTCATGCTTGTTCTTCATTTTCATGTTTGTTCTTCAATTTATGCTTTTTGCCTTAGCTCTTTGATTTCTTGCTTGATCTTGTGAATTTTCCATGGAATCTAGATGAGTGACACGTCTAGATCATAGATCGAGGCCTAGATCGTTTAATTTCACGCAATCTCATATGTTTCATGCATTTTCTTTGTTTTTATGCTATTTGTCTTAGAACCTTGAATTCATGTTAGATCATGAGAATTGGCTATGGAATCTAGATGAGTGACACGTCTAGATCATAGATCGGSTCTTGGATCATCTTGATTTTGAGTTTTAAACATGCTTTATTTTGAATTAAATTCTTGTGCTTTGTTTCATGCTTAATCTTAGATCTATTGCGGTTGCTTGTTATTTCTCATAAAGTTTTGAACTTTCCCGTCTATTTTCATTTCTTTATCTATTTGTGCTTTCAATTTATGAAAATTTGCATTATTCAAGTTTTTATGTTCATGCAAGCATGGTTGTACCTTGAGCATGCATGCTTGCACTTGGTGAAACATTGCTTTTATTGCTTAATTTTCTTTGTTGCTTGCATTTTCATATTCAAGGCATACGACGAGGCATACGAACAACTTGTAATTTCAATTCCTAATTTAGTTTAGCTACTTTAATTGTTTTATTTTCATTTTCCTTTTATTTCAAAGGCTACAAACACATTGAATCTTACATTCGAATCGAATTCCGATAACACCAAGCCAATAGAACCTTTTATTTCCAAAATCACTAAAAACTACACTTCGAGCCGCGTAATCTCTATGGACAATCACTTTTGAACCAATAATGTACGACCGAAATTTCTCCAAAGAAAACACCACAGCTAAAAGTTCTTTTTCAGTAGTGGTATAGTTCCTCTGAGCCTCATTCAACATAAGAATCGAATAATAAATCACATAGAGGAGACCATCCAATCGTTGTACCAAAACGGCCCCCACAGAGTCGTTCGATGCATCACACAAAGTTCAAAGGGGGGGGGGGGGACCAATTTGGGGCAACGACCACCGGAGCTGTGGTCAGTTTTTCCTTAAGCAATTTAAACGCACTCAAGCATGACTCGTAAAAAATAAACAGTACATCAGGACCTAGCAAATGGCACAGCGGGCGACTAATTTTCGAAAATTCTTTTTTAAATCGCCGATAGAAGCCCACGTGCCCTAAGTAACTACGGACGCCTTTAACGTTTGTGGGAGGCGGCAAATTTTCAATAACATCAACTTTAGCATTGTCTACCTCTAAACCTTTGCTAGATACGACATGACCAAGCACAATACCACGTTTAAACATGAAATGACTCTTTTCCCAACTTAACATTAAATTACTCTCTATGTACCGTTCAAGCACTTTAGACAAATTAGCAAGACAAGAAGTAAAAGAAGGGCCAAAAACTGAAAAACCATCAATGAATACCTCAAGGAAGTCATTGATCATGTCCGTGAATATAGATAGCATGCAACGTTGGAAAGTTGCCGGCGCATTGCACAAACCGAAGGGCATCCGTCAAAAGGCAAATGTCCCAAATGGACAAGTGAACGTCATTTTCTTTTGATCCTCCGGTGCAATGGCAACTTGATAATACCCGGACAAACCATCAAGAAAGCAGTAATATTGGTGCCCGACCAACTTGTCAAGTAATTGAATAATGAAAGGAAGTGGAAAATGATCATTTCTCATGGCGGCATTAAGCTTCCTGAAGTCGATTCACATTCACCACCCAGTCGTCAACCGTGTTGGCACGATTTATCCCTTATCATTTTCAACAATAGTGATTCCTCTCTTCTTCGGTACCACATGGACGGGGCTCACCCATTCACTATCGGGTGTAGCAAAAATGATCCCTTCGTCGATTAATTTGAAAATCTCCTTCTTCACAACTTCCATTAAAGTGAGATTCAAACGGCATTGACCTTCCTGAACTGGCTTTGCCCCTTCTTCCAGCTCGATATGATGCATGCATGTGGCTTGACTTATCCCCTTAATGTCTCCCAAACTCCAGCCAATGGCTCCTTGAAACTTTTAAGAACACTGATTAAAGCCCTTCTTCCGCTTCGGTTAACTCGGTAAAAATGATCACCGGCTTCTTCTCGCCTTCCTCAAGGAAGACATACTTGAGATGACTTGGAAGAGGTTTAAGCTCAGATTTTGGCTCGATGTCTGGTTTCTCGTTTTCAAGCTCACAAAGATCAATCACCCCCTCGGAATTGGGCTCAAGCCAATCGTCGTCCTCTGCGAGCTAAGAGTCGTCGTCATGATCGAGAAATTTATGGGTGTCAGATTCCTCTTCAAATTTATCTTGCACAATTGAATCAATGGAGTCCACGAATAAACACTCGGCGTTCATGGACGAAGATGGAGTTTCTTGGAAATCGTGAATAGAGAATGTGACCGATTCGTCCAAACGGACAAGGTCATGCTTCCATTCTTCACATCAACCAATGTGTTGGTCGTAGCCATGAAGGGTCGACCCAGCAAAATTGTATGCTCTCGGCTATCGTATTGAACATCTCCTATATCCAAAATCATGAAGTCAATGGGTACTATAAGGTTCCTAACTTGCACGAGGATGTCCTCGACAATTACCCTTCGGGTACCTTACCGACCAGTCTGCCAATTGAAGTCGCATCTTTGTTGGCTTAAGTGCACCTAGATCAAACTATTTAGAAATAGACGAAGGCATTAAATTGATTCCCGTCCCAAGGTCAAGCATACCCCGAGTTTCTTTTCCATTTCCCAAAGTAATTTTTATACAAAAACTCCTGGGGTCACTTCCTTTTGGGGGAAGAGAATTTTGTAAGATCACGCTCGCCGCATTTGAAATACAAATTTTTTTATTTTTAGAAAATCTTCTTTTTTTTGATGCCAAGTCTTTGAAGAATTTGACATATGCAGGAACATTTCTTATAACATCAAGAAAAGGCAAATTAACGTTAACTTTAAAAATCATATTATAAAGGTCAAGAAATCGATTATCTTGCTTTTCCTCTCGAAGACGACTTGGATATGGAATGGGAGGTCAATATGGATTAGAAGCTTTGTGAAGTGTCGTCTTTGGCTCGACTTCCTTTTCATCATTACCCGGAGACTGGGTAATAATAGTCTCCTTGCCTTCTTTCTCATTCAGTTTCTTGCTTTCTCCATTTGTTTGAACTTGTGATTGGTTAGAGTTCTCGTCAGGAGATGCAATGCTATTATTCACAACTCGCCCACTCCTAAGCATTGTGATGGCTTGTGCTTGCGAGGATTGACTCGAAAACTTTCCTTGCTCGTTCTTTTCTAATTATTTGGCGAGTTGGCCAAGGGTTGTCTCAAGCTTGTCCATCCGTTTGTCATTGCGTTGCAATGTTAACTCAGTGCGTTTCATGAGTGTTCGCAATGTCTCCTCGAGCATTAGTGAAACGGGTGCTTGAGTCGGTGGAGTTGGAGGAAATGGTATTTGACCTTGCCCTTGCGGTTGTGATTATTGCATTGGTCGAGTTGAGAATGAAGATTGACCTTGTCCCCATTGTTGTTGATATGGCTGTTGGGGAACAAAGTTGTTTTGTGGCCTTGGGGTTGGTGTCGGATTCACCACATTTTGATTGTTCGACCACGAGAAATTTGGATGATTCCTCCAGCCCAGATTTTAAGTGTTCAAAAATGAATTATTATTTCGTGGGTAATGATTCTGATATCCTTGCCCTTGTTGATTTGCTTGAAAGCCCTGAATAGCAAGTGCTTGTTCATTACTTTCCTCGATTGGTTCAAAGGTTGCTTGGCATGTATTAGGTCCATGCCCGTACACTCCACAAATGCCGTACGTCTCTAATGATTGAGACATGCCTTGAGAAAAGAGCGTGTTTTGGGTTTGCAATGAGGCCACTTGCTTAGTTAACTCGACAATTCTCCTTGTATCGTTAGGAAATGTGTGAGACATCTCGATCTCATGAACGGCTACTTTCTTTGGTCGCTAGCTTTTCTGTTGAGAATTGTAGCTTATTGACTCGCATATGTCCCATACTTCCTAAGTGGTTCGTGATCCGATCTCTCCCCCTACTGCATTGTCCACCATATACTGAAATGTAAGAATAAGCCCATCATAAAGAAATTGATTGACAAGCTCGGGTGGATAATGATGATGTGGGTACTGCGTCAATTGTTCTTTAAAATGTTCCTAAGCCTCATGGAACATTTCTCCATCTGTCTGATTGAACAACTCTATCTTCACTCGGAGTTGAGCCATCGTTTGATTTGAATAATACTTCCTCATGAAGCGATCATACACCATGTCCCAATTCGTAAGAGAATCATGCTCCAACGACAAAAACTAATTCTCCGCTTGGTCCTCTAACGTATACGAAAAACATCTCATCTTCAGATGTTCTTCACAAAGTCCTTGCAATGGGAATGTATGGATGATCGAGTAAAATTTCCAGATGAAATTTATCGGATCCTCGTTTAGACGCCCGTAGTAAGAAGTCAAAAGGTTGAAATGAGTGGCCTTGAGTTCATAATCTTTGGACACTGGGCCTAGGCGAATGCATGATGTAGATGGGCCAATCACGGGCCGCACGAATTCGCACATACGAGCCGGCTGAGGCTCATGATGATGGAACGGCCTGTGAGGTGGCACGTACGGGACTCGGGGTGGATGGTATTGTTGTTGTTGATTGAACGGTTGTTGATGATGGAAGTATGGAACTTGTTGTTGATTCAGTTGCATGCCGTGATTGTTAGCTTGTTGATTGAAATGGTCTTGATTAAATGGTGGTAGATTTTAAATCACGTTCCGATTTGGTGCATTATTTTGTTTATTTTGAGTTTCCGGCGGATTCGGTTCTGTAGGATTTGCTCCAGGCGGATCCATCGATGATTCTGCTATCAATGTGAGTCTTGCTCGATTTACCCGGTGAATGTTGTAGATTAAAGGAACTAATTCTCCACCAAAGGACCTACGTCCTCGCATTCACTAACAAACAATTAAAACAGTCGAGACAAAATAATACAAATTAAACTAACTAAACAAAGCATACACGAACAAACATTTTTGGATAGCCTTTGTCAATTCCCCGACAACGGCGCCAAAATTTGAATCGAACTTTTCGCTTTAAAATTAAAAAGCTCGTCCGCAAGAGAATAGAGCTATTATAGGCGATAAGCTTGACTCGATTCGAATCACAAGGAATTACAATCGGCGTCTACAAATGTTTGTTTAACAATTCTATAACTAAACACACAATCTATTTTTGGGGTTGGGTTTTTATAACTACGAATTTGAAAACGATCATACAAAAATTAAAACTAATTAACAGCGATAAAAACTAGAATTTATAAAATGAGAGAACAAACATAATTGAACAAGCGAATTAAAAGTAAACCGTGCATGAATTACTAAACTAATAACTATTCGAATGAAATAACAACATTAAAATCCGAAGTTAGACAATACTAAATCTAAACATTAAGCAAATCAAGTAGTTCAGAAAACTTATAATTCAGATGAAATTAGCAGACGAACGATCTACAGCAACGAAATGATATCTTCAATGACGAATGAACGAGAAACGAGAGAAATGACTTGATCATCAACCAAAATCTTCAATTTAATTAAAATGGAACAACACTTGAGGTATCTGCAATTTTCGAAACCTTCCCCCAAGTTTGGCTGATGAGATTTTGAAGAAACCAACGACTTTTTATAGATTTTCCCGAAAACAACTGCTCAACCGCCGGAGCATCGACTGACGCGGGCAGAGCATTGACGTCGACGCTTGCCAAGGTTGTCACGTCGACTAGGCAGTGCTTCGACCGACGCGAGCCAGGATCAACGCAACTACAAGTTTGCATCGACCAAGCATCGACTGACAGAGCAAAGGTCGATGCTTCACAGAGTTAGCATAGACCTAGCATCGGTCGACGCGGGCGGCTCTCGGCGTCGACGCGAGTGCTGCATTGCGGCGCCTGCAGAGCTTCGGCACATCGCTCGTCCCGTCTTCTTCATTTTGAGATGAAACACGAAAATAAAGAAAAATTAGATTATTACTTATAAAATAAAGTAGAAAAACATTAAACACGATACGAAACGAAAAACATCAAAAGGAAGAAAAATGAGAAAAAGATAAACCTTAAACACGTAAAAACAAACAAAACACAATGCAAAAACACACAAAAATCACATACAAAAATGTACAAATCAGCCATATCACAAGGAATGACAAGGTTTGCGATGGGCTCGTGAAAATATGCACGGGATGTGGGAGAGCTCGGTTCAATAATAACCAAAATACATGAAGGTCTTGCAGACGTATAACCTAGGGATAGTGGTCAAGTAGCTACACAAATCTTCAAAAGTACTTGATGTGCATGTGTTAAGATTTGTGCTTTAGGCATTCAGACCATAGTATCGAGGCTTTAAGACATTGTGACAAAGTCATCAACATTGATGGAACTTTTTTGGTCCGAAGGTATAAGCACACGCTTTTGATGGAATGCGTAAATGATGCAAACCAACATGTCATTCCATTAGATTATGCAATTGTTGATTCAGAGAGTTATAACTCATGGCATTGGTTCTTTCACATGGTTGCAAAATAAATTATTCACGATATAGAAGGGGTTTGTCTTATATCGGTTCGACCTGCTAGACTACTTAGTGCAGGTTCAACAAGTTCAGGCGTTCACGCCACCTGTTGGATAGAACTGTTTTTGCTTAAGACATATCTCTTCTAAACTCATAATGCCATTTAAGTCTGTGAAACTGAAGGATGTGTGTTACAAAGCTTGACCAGAACCCAAAGTTTCAATATTTCATAAAGTAATAGAGCAGATTAAACTCCAGGATCTAGAAGCATATGCATTCTTGGATAACATTGATAAGAGTAAATGGACACTGAGCCACGACGGTGGTATGCGATGTGTGATCATGACAATATGTCTAAGTGCATTAACAGAGTACTAAAAAGTATTAGATGGCTTCTGATAACTACTCGTATCCAAATCACATTTGCCTAAGCAAATAAAATGTTTCTGAATGCTTGGAAGATGTGATAAGAGTAGAGCGGAGATAACAATTGTGACCTGATAAAATATATAACATATTCAGAGGGAAACAGCATGTCGGGACATCTTACCACATTACAAGATATAATTGAGCGGCACAAACATCCCAGGTTTCCACATGGGTCGATGGATCAATTTGTGGTCGAGACTTTTAGGTGTCCTTATTGAGAGAAGAATGAACCTATGGTAGATGGTTGAGTAGTGGTATGCTTTCTATCATGCAATCCGATCTTGTATCAATTTTAGAGTGGATCCTCTAGCTTACGTGCGAGATTACCATATCACTACTGCGTACTTGCGTACATACTCTGTTGGGGCTTTTTAACCATTGCTTGACGCGAAGGACTGAAATGAAGTAAGTTTTGAATTGGTTCATGATCCAGACACTAAGAGGCCTAGAATTGTTAGGCGACTCAGGAGCAATAGGATCCACAACGAGATGGACCCACCACAAATAGGCGCCAGACAAAAATATTGTGCGCAAGAGGTGGCCAACACATCACAATACGGTGGATGTTCACATTTGAGGCATTGATGCTAGATAACACGATAATTGTTCCGTCAGTATTTGTATTGTAGATTCTAGTATGATGTTGTGTTTAACTTTGCTTTTCTGTTGACAGTCATTTGAAACTACTTGATGTTGTAATTCACATTGCTTTGTTTAGTATGGATTCATTAAGTAATACCGATCTTTGGAAAATAATATTTTCTTGATTGCATATAGTTTGTTGTCAATAAATGTTTATCTCGTGCAACTTTTTATTTAATGTTGGTTTTGATCGATTATATGTATTATCTTGCAGATGGATTGTCAAGTGATGGTCCGATTTTGACTCATCATCATTTTCATCAATTGAATGATATTGCACGTGGTCAAGTTGATGGTGTTCTTATGGTTAAGAGTGCAAAATCTTATATCTTTTTGTTGTTTTGGTGATGAGAATAAGTATTTACATCCTCCAGTTCTATCTGTACTAGATCGTTGGGCTTTTGGTGATATGAGTGCACCCAATATATCCGTCTTGGGTGAAAGATGTTTGAGTGAGAATTGGTCGAGCCAATGTCCACTCATATTTTGGTCAATTGTCGAGGTCTAGTTTCCTGATCGAGTGACCCAATAATTGGTATACGGTAGAAGATATAGGTACATCACGATAAATTTGGAAGAATTACACAATCATTCTTCGCATCATCATCATCATTATGTTGGCAATGGCTCCTACTTTTTTTTTATTTTGGGCTAGGAAGCATCACGAATTTATTTTTTTTCAATTTCGACCCCAAAATCATTTTTTGGGCCCGAGATGTGATTGCCAACCACGTCTCAATTTTAATTTTAATGTGGTGCTTGTGTAATCGCATCTCAATGGCGGGACACGATTTTCACAAGCATCTCGATACATTTTTTAAATTTCCACCCAACATATACCAATTTATCTATTTCGATTAAAATATATATTATTTACTTAATTTTGCCTCAGAGTTCTACTCATTGTGGTTTAAAAAAAGTTTCTAATAGGAATGTATAGGTTTTCATAAGCCCGACTAGGGTTGAGATTTCATCGAAACGCCTTATCTTGTAAATGGCTTCAAAACAATAATCAACTTAAAGTTGATTGTCTTTGGTGTGTAACATGTACTTTTTTATTGTGTTTCAATTATATTTTTATTTTATTTTTTATTTTTATTGAATCCAACTATCTTATTATATGTCTGTCTGGTAAGTACAATAAGTTAGTTTATAACTTATTTGAAGAGCTTATAAGCTCTTTGTATTCAAATAAGGGCTTTCTTGGTTGAACCTTTGGAGAAGTTTATAATTTATTTTCTCCCAATAAGCTTCATTAAACTATTTGGTAAGTACTCTCAATAAACTTATGATAGCTTATTCGGTCTAATAAGCCCTTATTAAGAAAAGACTACAAATTGCCATTTTTTTAATAAGCTCATAGCTTATTTGAAGAAAAAAAATTATCCTTTTATAGAGTAAAAAATATTTTATTTTATATACTAACATATTATTTTACATTTTACGAAATTATTGTTCTTAGAATAAGAATTTTTTTTATTTATTATTATAATTGTTTTTCTTATTATTTCTTATATATTTTTATTATTCAAAAAATTTTTATTTCAGAAAGTCTTTATTTAATATTATTATAAATTTATATATATATAGTATTTATATATATATTATATATATATATATATATATAATCATTTTTTGTGCATAATATTTTTTAGATGTTTTAATCATGTTTGTATTGGTAAACTAACATTCAATTAGTTAATTTAATCATCTAATTTACTAAACACTAATTAAAAATTAGCTAACAGTTATCATATCAGTTATCAACTACTAGCTATCGGTCATCAACTATCAGTTCTATAAGTCAACTCAACCAATCAGACCCTAAGACTTATTTAGTTGGATGGAGCTTATTTGAAAAGTTTGAGCTTATCTCACACATTAATATTACAAGCGTTTCGAATAAGCTCATTGAGTTTTTTTATTTATATTCCTCTCTTAACTCTTTTATTTTTTTCAAAAAATATATTATTATGTCCATTAGGTATTTTAAAAAAACATTGTTTTTTTTTTTCATTTAATAGTTATCACTTGAATATTTGAGCTTATTTTAGTAGTGCAATTATTATTACTTATTTAGTATTATTTATTTTTTAGTTTGTCCTCATAAATTTGATTACAATAGAAAAAAGAAAAAAAAAACTCTCACAAACATTGTTGCAATTAGATTGGTAAAAATAACCTTTACGCATTATTATTTCTTTTATAGTATTCGCTGGTT
>BMAC01001092.1:129280-157235 GCA_014905375.1 Phtheirospermum japonicum
AACCAGCGAATACTATAAAAGAAATAATAATGCGTAAAGGTTATTTTTACCCAATCTAATTGCAACAATGTTTGTGAGAGTTTTTTTTTTCTTTTTTCTATTGTAATCAAATTTATGAGGACAAACTAAAAAAAAATAATACTAAAATAAGTAATAATAATTGCACTACTAAAATAAGCTCAAATATTCAAGTGATAACTATTAAATGAAAAAAAAAAACAATGTTTTTTTAAAATCCTAATGGACATAATAATATATTTTTTGAAAAAAATAAAAGAGTTAAGAGAGGAATATAAATAAAAAAACTCAATGAGCTTATTCGAAACGCTTGTAATATTAATGTGTGAGATAAGCTCAAACTTTTCAAATAAGCTCCATCCAACTAAATAAGTCTTAGGGTCTGATTGGTTGAGTTGACTTATAGAACTGATAGTTGATGACCGATAGCTAGTAGTTGATAACTGATATGATAACTGTTAGCTAATTTTTAATTAGTGTTTAGTAAATTAGATGATTAAATTAACTAATTGAATGTTAGTTTACCAATACAAACATGATTAAAACATCTAAAAAATATTATGCACAAAAAATGATTATATATATATATATATATATAATATATATATAAAATCTATAAACCAGCGAATACTATAAAAGAAATAATAATGCGTAAAGGTTATTTTTACCAATCTAATTGCAACAATGTTTGTGAGAGTTTTTTTTTTCTTTTTTCTATTGTAATCAAATTTATGAGGACAAACTAAAAAAAAATAATACTAAAATAAGTAATAATAATTGCACTACTAAAATAAGCTCAAATATTCAAGTGATAACTATTAAATGAAAAAAAAAAACAATGTTTTTTTAAAATCCTAATGACATAATAATATATTTTTTGAAAAAAATAAAAGAGTTAAGAGAGGAATATAAATAAAAAAACTCAATGAGCTTATTCGAAACGCTTGTAATATTAATGTGTGAGATAAGCTCAAACTTTTCAAATAAGCTCATCCAACTAAATAAGTCTTAGGGTCTGATTGGTTGAGTTGACTTATAGAACTGATAGTTGATGACCGATAGCTAGTAGTTGATAACTGATATGATAACTGTTAGCTAATTTTTAATTAGTGTTTAGTAAATTAGATGATTAAATTAACTAATTGAATGTTAGTTTACCAATACAAACATGATTAAAACATCTAAAAAATATTATGCACAAAAAATGATTATATATATATATATATATATATATATATATATATATATACTATATATATATATATATATATATATATATATATATATATATATATATATATATATATATATATATATATATATATATATATATATATATATATGAAATATTTTAAAGTTTGTTTTTATATAAAAAATAAAAAACATGGCTAGAAATCTTTACACATTATATTATCTTATTATTAATTATTGATTCAAAATAATTAAAATAATATAAAAATAAAAAATCTTTTATCGCCTAGACTTCATTTAAGTACGTATAACCTTGTAAGGGTTGAAGCCCGACCTTACTGCCTCGACATAACTAGCATCTTTTAAAACCTTGTTATTTGGTCACAACTTCTCATTTCAACTCATTGTGTTTGAGTATTGTTGTTGAGAATTTGAATTGAACTGTGCTATAATTAATAACACTAGTATTACACCCGTACGTTGTACGAGGGAATAATTTGAAGGTGTAATGAGCCAATCTTTTGCATATTATTCTTATGTTGAATGATATATAATATAAAAATAAGAGGTTATCCTTTAAAGTAACACAGTAAATATTAAACCAAATTATAATAAATCAAAAGAAATTAATAAATTAAAATAAATTGAATAATTAAACATTATATATAAAATAGTTAATAAAAGTATTATTAATCGGGGAATTGTAGATTAGAAATTATGAAATACTTCCTTGTACACAACATTAGCAGTTTTTCTTTTCTTTTTACATTTGTTATCATCATCACAAATCAAAAATTTTAAACCTTTTAGGTTGGTCACTCTTGATATTGCAACATACGGTTAACCATGACTGCAGATTGGTTTTTAAGAAAAGTCTAACGTGAGATAGATATTGACTTTGCCTTTTATTAATTATCATTTCATATGATACGAAAACTTCAAATTGTCATCGTTGAAACTTAAAAGGTAACCTAGAATCTGATGGTGTTATGGTCATTTTTGGCATGAGTACTAATTCACCTGCTTTTCTTCCTTAGAGAATTATTGCCTCCAAAATATGATCATCTAGTTCGTAATAACCAATCTAGTTCTATTGCACAAATCAAGTGAATAATCAATATTTCTCAACAACATGATTGGAGTATCAACTTTCAATTGTAACTCATGATTCGATAACCCAGAACACTTGATTGTGTTTTAAAACTCGGGTGAGTGGATATCTTGAAAAATGTCAACATTTGTATCAAATTTTCATGCACTATCAGAGCTCAGATATACTTACATGATCCTTCATTCAATGAAGTCATGTATTCATTAATTAAATTTGACTACATCAAGTGTTGGTGCAAGAATAGTTCGGCCCTCCAAATAAACAGAACATCCAGTATTTGTTCCAAATTATAGATATGTGCTAGCCATAATCGATGCAATAGAATAACCATCATCTAACAATAATGGATCCTCTAGGATATCGATTTCAACGATACCATCATTTGATCCTCCAATTGTCTCAAATCCAGTGTTATTTATCCACTGAGATACTCTTTCAATTCAACTAAATCAGGATTTTAGCTGAAATTTTGAAGCACCATATTCTTTGTCAAATCACAGAACCGTACAGTATCTCCACAAGTGTGAAGAATTAATGGTTGTATGTACTATGTTTGTCCAAGTACCTAAGGAATCACCGAAAGAATTTGATAAAAAATCTCCCCAGGTACCACATTTTTACTTTCATATGGAATATCTCTAGCCTCTGGATTCTTAAATCTCATTATATCTTTCAATATTTTGTCTATATTTTCAAAATAATGTATATGCATCATTAAAGTTTCATCCCAAATTATCAGTTGTTTTCCCTATCTAACATGGATTTGAATTCAACTACAATTTCAGTACAGAGAGAGTTGTTTGCATTGCCTTTCCTGTATAAATGTAAAAAATAATATACCAATACTATAAAAATATTAATTAATTTATTCGAATAACTAATGATAATTCATGAAGTTGAAAATCATACCTAACCGACTTAATTCAGTTTTAAACTTCATTTGC
This sequence comes from Phtheirospermum japonicum, assembly GCA_014905375.1. Taxonomy (NCBI): domain Eukaryota; kingdom Viridiplantae; phylum Streptophyta; class Magnoliopsida; order Lamiales; family Orobanchaceae; genus Phtheirospermum; species Phtheirospermum japonicum. The sequence goes on from BMAC01001092.1 coordinate 132,545, forward strand.
AGTGTCATATATATAATATTGTGTAAGCCTCAATGTAGAACCTTCTTCTAGTATCAAACTCCATATTAAATGATAGTTCTGGACATGCATACAGAATATCGGTGGTGAGTTTTTAGTGTCCATACCAGAATCAATTTTATCACACACATAAGTAAACGAAAACATGTTATTGTATGAATGAATATTCTTTAAAAAAATGTATGTTTCTATCACTAAAACTGAATATTAGATCATATAAATTTTACGGTGGCTTCTTCAAAGGAGACAACATGATATTTTATTTGTCACAACATGTAGAGTACATTGACATCGTAATTTCAACATTTGGCTTCAATCGTCATACCAAAATATACTGAACAATAGCCACATATGAAAGTAGGATCACAAATATCCCAATATAATGTTCAATATATATATATATATATAGACAAATGAAGGTTTCATTGAAATTTTAAAAATTAATAATAAAAAAAGTGTGTGTGTGTGTGTGTATATTATCATTTGTTTTGAATTAAAAAAACTATCTTAGTTTATTGTTGAATAAAAAATATCAAAAGGAATTACATCATCAGTGATTTTAGGTTTATCGGGGTACCGTTTAAGTGAAGGCTTACAAAGTGTTGTAGTCATTTCTTTCTCAACTACTTCAGTTATTGTTGCACTGCTAATTCTAGTGGATGATGTGGAACCTTTTGAATATCATAAAGGTATATTTAAAAAAAAATTAATTAAACCAATTAATATTCCATTGTAAACATAATACTAAATAAAATATGAATGCTAAATTTTACTATTTTCAAAAGTAGATTTCAGAAATGGCCTTCCCACTTTTGGTGTGGGAGTATTTCTATTACAATATTAAAAATATTGGTTATATAAAAAATCTATTATCTATTATTATATAAATAATATACAACGTTAGAAATATATTAAATAATTATTTCATATTCGAAATTATTAATTTAATACAATATTTAGTTGTATTGTATTAACAATATTATTTCTAAAGTTGAGATTTACCTTAAAATTAAGTAAATATGATTATGAATTATTAATATTTTTTAAAATCATGGGGGTATTAAATAAAATAAAATGAAGATATATTGAGTATTCCAAATTTGGGTAATATATCATAACCAAACAATAATAGTTTTTACACTGCATTTATCTATTATTAATTGTAACTTTAACGTGTAAAAGAAGAAATAATTTAATCTATTAGAATTGTTATAAACATTCACCTTCTTAACGAATAAAATTAATATGTAAATGAATAAGTAATTTAAACAATTAGCGTTATTAGAAATATTTAAATTATTTGGTGGCCGGTCTCTTCTTGGTTTAAGAGTAAGTTGATTATGTGTCAAATCAACTGCAACAGATGCACTATTATCTATTTTTGTCGATGGAGTTGAAGAGTTATATGCATTCATGCTGAAACTTATAAACTACACTTGAATCTTTTCATAAAATATATTTACTATTAAGTATATTTCAAAAAATAAATAAACATGTTGACTGTAATTTGAGAGCATAAGAAACTGTATTAAGTTTCAAGACTTGTAGAAACTATTTTAGATAATAATGATATATTTTTAATAAATTCATTCAACCGGATAATTAAGATTAATAATTAAATTAACATTGTAAATATAGTTAAATTTTAATAAGAATTATAATTTGTGGAATTAGCGTTATTGGGCACATTTGGCATTCGTGTTTAGCATTCGACTCAAAGTTTTGTATATGATGAAGATGGTTTTCTCTGGACTTGTGTGGTTCTTAATGATAAGAAATTAATAAAACATGGAATGCACACGTGTTCAAAAACATTTGCTAGTTTTATGTACAATAGTGTTTTGTGATCTCCTCTTTTAACAACTTAAATGGAGAATCTCAAATTAGGCTCACAAACACAAGGTGCATCCAATAATAGCCTCATTCAAATGCTTTACTTAATTTTAATTACATAAATTTTATTTTGTATCAATTTGTGGATAGATTTTGTCTGGATTTTAATTTCGGCTGGAATTGCTCACACGTCACGCACGTGATTAAAAAATTGGAGATTTTTAACACGTAATGCCATGTTATTATTTTAATCTTTTAAAATTACTCTCGCAACTAGAGATTGTCAAAAATTAAATTATTCACGCTCAAGTAATACTACTCAATTTCAGTCACATATCTTTTAATTTGGGTAGATTAGATGATCATCGATGATTTAATTTTGGCGGAATCAGTCGCGTACCACACACATGACAATAAAAGTTGAGATTTTCCAGCAGCCACTGCCATGTCATCGTTTCTAATAATAAAAAAAATCTGAAATATATAAAAGTATAAAATAATTATTAAAAAACTATAATATCGGTGAAGAAGAAGGCAATTATGCGGCAACAATGATGTCAAAACATAATTAGAAATAGTTTAAATATAAAGTTTATGTTTATTTTAATTGATAATATAAGTTTTTTAGAATTATTTTATATTTTTATATATTCTTGAGTTTTTTATTATTAAATAAGATGGCATGGTAGCAGCAGATGGTAAATCCTAATATAAACTGTCACGCGCATGACACGTGATTGATTCCAGCCAAAAATCGAATCACGATTGAAATTGTCCTCAAATTAGTCCAAATTAAAAATGTTGAGATTGGAATTGATTAATTGTATTTGAGTGAGATTAGTTTTGTACTTTATAATTGTGGGACTTATTTTGATACTAAAATGCTGACATGGCATCAGGTACTATAAATCCCCAGTTTTTTCAGCCACGTGATCGATTTCGGCCAAAGTCAAAATTCTCGGCAGTATGTGTCCTCAAATTGACCCAAACTAAGATTCTTGATATTAAAATCAATTAATTGCATTTGAGTGAGACTAATTTTAGATACTGAGTAATTATAAAGTTCAAATTAGATTCAAGGTTCTTGATTGTAATCTTATATGAGTTTAGACTCTAAAATACTTTGAAGGACAAAAGGTTTAGGGGTTACCCAATAATAAAGAAGATCGTATGGAAAAAAATATGTTATTTGTAGCACTTTTGAATTAAAAGTCTATTTATTGATGGACTTTCCAGAACGAGTATTTTCAAAAAACGATTTTACGTAATGTAAAATGTTTAATAAAAATGTTTAAACCTTATTTGGTAGGAGTTTGTGTAAAATCTAGAAGTCAAAAGTTCCAGTACAAATTTTCCTAAAGAAAAATCAAGCATTATTATGAAAATACAACTCTCTTAGAAAATGGACTTTTACATCTTAAATATCAGATTATGGTTGAATGATTAAAACACTTCGTTTTAGTCTAAAGGTTTGGGATACGATTCTAGTTCCCCTTTGGATATTATTACAACAAAGAAAACAAAGAAAGAAAAGAAATGAAATCTCGAGTGACAAACGGAAACGGAAATTTCACACCCAAGAAAACTAATATTAACAAATGGAGATGGCTAGTAATTAAATGTACATATGGTACAAAAGGTAGATGGGCACGAGGTACAACCTGCTAAGCTAGCCTTTATGAAATAAGGTTAAAAAGGTTTAGAAAATCGCAGGGCATTTTTTTAACCAACACTACCTATTTCTCAAATTTGAGCTTCAAATCTAGCTTCAATTTGTATATCTTAGCAGTCTTAGGGGCAATACCTAGAATTTGATAATCATATTCCTAACATTTAGCAAAGACAAGTATTTACTATAAAGGAGAAGTTCAATAGCTACATGCTAGTAATAATTAATTACTCGAATTATTTACAAGTGCTAATCCATTTTTGGGATTGCTAATGGACGGGTCAATTAAACGGTCAAACTGGATCATAAAGCCCATACGATGCTTTCTCTATAATTCTATTGTAGACTTTCATATATATATATATATATATATATATATATATATATATATATATATACTAGTTTAACACCTGTATATTACACTAGATTTATAAAAAAATTAAATATAAAAAATATTTAAGAAAATTACAAATTTCTAAAATTAAAATAAAAAATTGAAAGGATGTGTTCTCAACCCGTGCCCTATTCAATTTATTAATTATTATAATTATTAATTAATATTATATTTTATTATTTAACTTAAATTCGTTAAAATAATTATATTTACATACTAATAAAAAATCAAAAGATGTCACATTTTCAACCCGTTTCTAATCTATATTAATTACTCCCTCCATCCCAAAATGATGGTCTTGCGGTTGGTTTCACACAGATTAAAAAATGAGTAGTTTATATAGTTAAGTCATTAATTTAGTTAGTATTTTCCAATTATACCCTTCTTGAATTTATTAATATCAATTAATAATTATAAAAATCACTGTTGGAATTAGTATATTTGTTATTGAAATAGTAAGATTTTGCATTGTAATCATTAATTCTCAACTTACGAGGTAAAAAACTAGTATTTCAAGAATATTAATTAAGTGTATGTGTGGAAATGAAGAATTAATGATATGTTAAATATGGTAACTGGACTATCTTTGTGGGACGGGGGGAGTAATTAACTCCTTTTATATTTTTATATTTAGATTAATTTTGTTAATATTTATAGTTATATACTTTGAAAAATTCAAAAGTGTCATACTCTCAAATCTTCTCACATTGTGTCATTTTCTAATAAATATTAAATAATAATTATTATATAATTTATTTTTTTATATTAAAATTGAATTCATTACTAATATTTAGTTACATACTCCAATTATTGCAAGTATATCATAATTTACCTATACAAAATATTTAAAATTTCAAAAATAAATTATTTCAACTTTTATTATAAATATAATATATTTAATTATTTATTATCCAAGCGAACGAAACATACACATAGATTAGGAGAATTTTGCATTAATATATACTTATTTAACATATGTGTATTACACGGGACATATCAAAAGATAATTATAAAAGAAATTGTGATAATTACTGAATTTTAAATCTAAAATAGAAATTTAAAATAATGTATTCTCAACATGTGCCTTGTACATGTCTAATCTATTTATTAATTATTATAAATATTAAATATTTTTTTATTTAATGTTTAAATTAAATTTATTAATAATCTTAGTTACATACTTACAAAAATTCAAAGGCGTCACATTCTAAACCCGTCAATATCTATTTTATTAATTATTAATATTAAATTATTTTATATATTAATATTTATAATAAATTCATTAATAATTATTAGTTACATACTTTGAGATATTCAAAAGATGTCATACTCTCAACCCGCATCGCATTGTACTGGTGTCAAATCAATGTTTATTAATTATTGGTATATAATTTAATATTTTTATATTTAGATTGAATACATTACTAATATTTAGTTACATACTTAGATTATTGTAAATAACTCATATTTTACCTATATAGAATATTCGGAACTCCAAAAATAAAATTATTTTAAATTCTATTATCAATAAAACTTATTTAATTACTGTCATAATAAAGTTTTTTTGTAATTAAAATCATTTCATATATAGTTTGTCTTTTAGTTAAAATAACTAATTTAGATCATATCTATTAATTATATATGACTTTTTGTTATATTTTTATATTTTTATATTAGGAGGCTCAAAGGAAAGTATTGAATAAGAATAAATATAATAAAAGAATTAAATTAGGTAAGATATAATAAAAAGAAAGTATTAAATTAGTTAAATATTAGGTTCGGATGACACATAAGCAAACGAAGCACCAGAATTTTTTATTTGACAGACGAAGCATACGAAGCAGACACATAAATCAGGAGTATTTTACATTAATATTTGGGGTAATATATATATATATATATATATATATATAGATAGATAGATATATATAGATATCCTGTTTTGCAGATCAAGCTAAATTTATTCCAATAGTGCCCAGTAAATTGAATACAGTACAGTTTTTTATACGTAGTTCAATACTTAAATATATAAGTTCGTTATGGAAAAGGCAATTTGACATTTTGGAATTAAACATTTGACCTGGCATTCTGATCATGCACATCGTTGAAATAAACGGTCTTCATTTGCTATATAGGTGCGAATTTTCACGAGAGATTAAACAAGAGTATATTGCAAATTGTTGCCAGAGTGCGCAAAATAAATAAATAAATCTCATAACTTAATTGAAAATATCAGCTTAAAGTGATTGTAAATTTAGGTTCAGCTTCTAATTATATTTCATTTAATTAGAATATAAAAGAATGTTCATGTTTTATATTTCTGATCTTGTTTTATTCGTCAAACATTGTCTCTTATCTTAGTCGATTTTCCGCTTTATTTTGCAAATATTACCAACTTAAAACTTTAATATCCAACAACTTGTGATTTTCGCGACTATAAATCACTTTTTTCATAAATCAAAATTGTTAATGTGCTGACACTTCCACTGTTTGGGTGAATGATACAGTCAGTCATTCCAAGGGAAGACTATTATAATTATGGGAATTTCTACGGGCACCATACTTCAAATCGTGAAATTTAATAGGAACCATTAGATTAAATTTAGATTTTTAAATTAAGAAACCTATGATCATAAATACAGGGGTGGGACATGGTGCCTTTAACTGCACCGTAGATTTCTCCTATAATCATCCCTATATATTAATGCAAAACCTCCTAACCTATGTGTCTGCTTCGTATGCTTCGTTTGATAAATAAAAAATTCTGGTGCTTCGTTTACTTATGTGTCATCCGAGCCTAATATTTATCTATTTTATTTTTATTGTATCTTACCTAATTTAATTTTTTTCTTAATTATACTTTTCCTTATTCAATACTTTCTTTTGATTCTCCAAATATAAAAATAAAAATAAATCATATATAATAGGTAGATAGATCTAAATTAGTTATTTTAATTAAAAGAAAAACTACATATGAAATAATTTTAATTAAAAAAATTAAATAAATTTTATTGATAATATAATTTAAAATAATTTTATTTTGGAGTTTTAAATATTCTATATAGGTAAAATATGAGTTATTTATATATGTAACTAAATATTAGTAATTTATTCAATTTAAATATAAAAATATTAAATTATATACTAATAATTAATAAATATTGATTAGGCACCAGTACAATGCGACACGAGTTGAGAGTATGATATATCTTGAATATCTCAAAGTATGTAACTAATAATTAATAACGAATTTATCCTAAACATTAATATATAAAATGATTTAATAATAACTATTATTAATAAAATAGATATTAGACACGGGTTTAGAATGTGACGCCTTTTGAATTTTTGTAAGTATGTATTAATGAATTTAATTTAAACATCAAATACAAAAATATTTAATATTTGTAATAATTGATAAATAGATTAGACATGTACGATGGGTTGACAATAATTATTTTAATTTTTAAATTTAGATTTAAAATTAAGTAATTATCACAAGTATTTTTTATATTTATCTTTTGATAAGTTCCGTGTAATACACAGGTGTTAAAAAAGTATATATTAATTCAAAATCCTCTTAATTTATGTGTCTTTTTCGTATGTTTCGCTTGGGTAATAAAAAATCTTGGTGCTTCGTTTGCTTATGTGTCATTCGAGCCTAATATATACCTAATTTAATATTTTCCTTTTACTATATCTTGCCTAATTTAATATTTTCCTTTTACTATATCTTGCCTAATTTTATATTTTATTTTTATTATATTTAGCCTAACTTGATAGTTTCCTTTTAATTATATTTTGTCTAGTTCAATAATTTTCTTTTATACTCCTAATATAAAAATATAAATAAGTCATATATAATTAGTAGAAAAAAAATCTAGATTAATTATTTTAATTAAAAGATAAATTACATATGAAATAATTTTAATTACAAAAAAAAATTTATATATGAAAATACTTAATAAATTCTATTTATAATAAAAGTTGAAATAATTTAATTTTGAAATTTTAAATATTCTGTATAGGTAAATTATGATATATATGCAATAATTGGAATATGTAACTAAATATTAGTAATGAACTCAATATAAATATAAAAAAATAAAATTATATAATAATTAATTAATATTTATTAGATAATGACACAATGTGAGGAGGTTTGAGAATATGACATGTTTGAATTCTTCTGAATATGTAACTATAATTATTAACAAAATTAATTTAAATATAAAAATATAAAATKAGTTAATAATAATTAATTAATATAGTTTAGAGACGGGTCGAAAATGTGACATCTTTTGAATTTTTATAAGTATGCAAATATAATTATTAATGAATTTAATCTGAACATTAAAATATAATATTAATCAATAGTTATAATAATTAATAAATTGAATAGGGCACGGGTTGAGATACACATCATTTTAATTTTTTATTTTAAATTTTATATTTTATATTTTTCACAAATATTATTTATATTTAATTTTTTATAAATCATTTGTAATAAACGGTGTTAAACTTAGTTATTATGTATATAGGTAAAACTAACTCCATGGTGGTGGACTCAAGGCCTGGTAGTCCTTTCGGACCTTCTCCTTCCTGTTTAACTACTTGCCTGATTAAGCACAAAGAATAAAGGTCGTAATAAATATTTTTTTGGTCCGAAATAGTGATCAACAATATAGGTGGCTAAAACACTATGAAATCCAATTGGTGATGTAGCGATTTATTTGATTTAATGGCATAAAAGTGAATGCCTTGCACCTCTACTATTAAAGATTAAAGATGCATTAGCAATAATGACTTTTGTAATTATTTGATGGGTGCATATAAAAAAGTCTATCAAAACTAGTTTGGTTTCTTTTTTTTTTTTCAAGCTGATACAAATAAATTGGGAAAATAAAGAAAGATTAGTCTAAATATTCGAATTTGATCATAGGTAGCCTCTAAATGTGACTTATGTTCATTTCTAAATATTTATTTTATAAAAAATAATTATAACAATATGTTCTTACTATTATAATTTTTAGTTAAAACTCTTCAAATTCAAAAGTAAAATATTAATACATAAAATAAATAATTAAATATGAGTCTGCCACTTATTGTAATTGTACTATTACAACAATAAATAAATTATTTATGTAAAATTTTAAAAACTAATCCTAATAATACTTCTTCAACCCACAAACTATTGTTCTCTCTTACCCCACCCCCACCACCACTCCTCTCGCCGGTTTGCTCGTGCCTGCCAACTCTCTGCAATCGGCAACTTCACGGCGACCGTTCGATTGTATAAAATTAAATTATATAAAACTAATTTGTTAAAAAAAAAAAAAGGTCCTAATTAGTTTTGGTTAATTAGGTAATTACTGTTCAATTAGTGGTAATTATATAACTAGGTTTTAATTTAGGGATTAATTTATAATTAGATTTTAGGGGTCATTTAGGGTTCAATTAGATATAATTAACTTCAATTAGGTTTAATTTGATAATTAGTGTTTATCAGGGTTAATAGTTTAATTAGGATTTAATTTATAATTAGTGTTTAGTTAGGGTTTAATTGACTTCAGTTAGGTTTAATTAGGTGATTAAGATTTAAATTATATTGTAACCATATAATTTTGTTGATTGGTTGTTGGTGTTCGTAGGTATTGTTGAATTGTTGAATTATTTTTTTTTATGAATTATTGTGGATATATTGATGTGTTGATTGGTTGTTGCTGTTGTAATCGTTGATTGGTTTTCGGTTTTGTTATTTTATGGTTACTTCGAGAGTTTATGACGTGTTGTACCACGTCATCCGGGAGGTTTATCCTTCTAATAATGGATTTCAATTTTTTTTTTACTTGTGGTTTTCAAAATGGGTTGGTTGTTGATTTTGTGGTATATGGTGACATCAGGAGTTTATGACATGGTGTACGATACTGGTCAAGAGGTTTTATCCCCCTGATAATGGATTTCAAGATTTTTTAAAAACTTGTGATTTTCGAAACAGGTGCTTGGTTGTTGGTTTTGTTATATATGGTGATGTCAGGAGTTTATGAAGTGGTATATGACGCTAGTCGGGAGGTTTCGTCCCTTGAGTAACGGATTTCAAAATTCTTAATTCTCTTTTCCATACATGTCCTCTCAATTACCTTACACCTGCTTGGATTTCATATTAAATAGAGAGTTTGATACAATTCCGAATTGTCCACTTATTTGTAGAGTTTGAGAACGTGATCGAAATATGGGTTATCTTATGTGTATGTGTTTTGTTGGTTAAAGAATTTCATTTCAGCAACTCTCTTTTGTTCTCGGATGCACTGCAATATATGTGTACTTAGAGAACTAAGGAAAAATGATGGCAATTTTTTTAGGGCAACAAAATTCATAAATTAAAACTTCATATTACCGAATCTCACACTTTCGAATGTGGTAGGCCTCTTACCAATAATTTAATCATTATATATATGGACATCCTCATACTACGTGTCTATCAATAAATTAATTACATAAATAATAATCGGGTAATTATAGGATAAGTTGCGATCATAGTTGGATGTAAAAATGAATCGTCAATGACTTATTATCTCCATAATTTGTGGATGGAGTCGAGAGTTTCGTTGAATTTGCTCAAGCACATTCCTCACATAATGACAGAGATAGGTTGCGGTGTCCTTGTAATCATAATAGATATACGAATTATGGTTTTTTTTGACATCAACGAGATCGAGTATCACGTAGTTAGATACGAATTTAAACCTAATTACTATATCTTGACTTACCATGGGGGAAGATATCTAGCCATCACGATTTCACACTGGAGAATCTACTTACATTCGTCCTAAAGAATCATCAAACGCGTACATTAGTATGGTTTAAGATGTAGTTGATCTTGTTTTTGATGTGGCTGGCTATATGGAAGAGTAATCGAACCACGAGTCCCAAAAGTTTTATGACATGTTGAAAGTTGGAAATTAGCACTTGTATCCCGGGTGCGAGGGGCATACTCAGTTGTCTCTAGTTCCCCATCTCATGAATTTGGATTTAAAGAATCACACGTCTCGAAATTCTTATGACCAACTAACTGAATTAATCAAAGAGATTGTACCAAATGACGATCTCGTACTTGATAACTTCTACAACAAAAAGAAGTTATTAAGGGGTATGGTCTTACCGGTCGAGAATATAGATTATTGTAAGAATAAACACGTGGTTGATGATGGTTTTATGCGCCACCTATTCGACTCGAAAGTTTGGAAACATTTCAGCCAAATTTATCTAGATTTTGCAGCTGAAATTCGAAACATGAGATTGGGTCTTTGTACAGATGGTTTTAAACCATTTGGAAGTTTTGGTGCAGAATATAACTGGTGGCATGTTATAGTTACACCATATAATTTGCCTCCATGTGTGTATATAAAAGAACAATTCATGTTCCCCAGTGTTCTTGCACCAGGGTCAAAGAATCCGAAGGACAAACTCGATGTATTTCTATAACCTCTAATCGCCGAGTTGAATTAGTCGTTGGCAATTGGGTCTCCCTCATACGATATCTCTAAAAGTAAAACTTCCAATTGCGAGCAGTCATTATGTGGATAATTAACAATTTCCTGCATATTTTGTGTCGTTCGATTTGAGTACAGTCGTTCGAATGACTTACCCATATAGTATGGAACGCTCGAATGTCTTCACTCTTAAGTGCAGCGGAAAGGAGTCATTGTTCAACAATCACCAAAAAGTTCTTGAATGCGGTCAGCATTTTCGAAATGGTAAATGACATTTTCAGAAAAGATGGTTAATCGAGACTCCATCGCCGAACGTCCAGTCAGGGATAAAGACTATAAAAGAGATAGAAAGATTGAGGCTTCTTGAAGTCACTAAAATAGATGCAACACTCATTAATGCTTAAATATCCAAAACATCTAGTTGGAGGAAGAGAAGAAACTTTTGAGATTTGTCATATTGGAGCATAAATTTGATTCGCCACAATTTAGATGTTATACACATAGAGAAAAATATTTTTGGCATTATATTCAATACGGTGATAAATGTCAAATGGAAGACATAGGACACTCCTAAATCAAAGGAAGAGTTGAATGGGTATTTTCATCATTTTGAACTGGCGCCAGACGGATCGAGAAAGTTTCCTAAAGCTTGTTATACGCTTGATAAGATGTAGAAAGCTAAATTGTGCGAATGGGTTAGAAACCTTAGGTTTCTAGATAGGTAAGCATAAAACTTGGGGCGTTGCGTTGACAAGAAGTGATTGCATTTGATTGGAATAAAAATCTATGATTGTTAAGTCAAATACCTATAATACATTACTCGCATATAATTTACCACATGTTTAGTAGCTTATGAAATATTTTTTAATAATCAGATTTTAATATGCCAACGGACATTTATCCGTCAGCAATTTTTTAAAAAAAGGCAAATAATCAGATTTTTATTTGCCGACGGAAATAGTATCGTCGGCAACGCCGAATTTTTTTGCCGGCAGAATTACTGAAAGAAATGGGTCCGTCGGTAATCTTCATAAAACAGCACAGCAGCCAGTACTCTATTTCATTCGACGCATGAACAAAAAACTAGAAAAAAAATCGGGAGAGAAGGCTAAGAGCACACGCCGGAGAAAGGGAAAAGGGACCACACGCTAGAGCACCACTGGAGCACCGTCACATATTAAGGTATGTTAGCTTTTTAATTCAAGTTTAATGTTAATCTTTTTTAATATAGGGTTTTAATTTGATTTGAATTTTAGAATTAGGTTTTGGGAGATTTAATTGGGGGTTAGATTTAAGAATTTAGGCTTGCTTTATGCAATTGTGAATGATTTTAGGTTAGGGTCATTTATGCAATTAGGGTTTATTTTAGGGTTTAATTTAAAATTATTTATAAATTAGACTCGATTATAAATATTTGTATAAAATTAGGGCTAATTAGGTCGTTAGTATTCATTTATGGTCATTTATGCAATTAGGATTTATTTAGGGTTTAATTTAAAATTATTTATAATTGGATTCGATTATAAATATTTATATAAAGTTAGAGCTAATTAGGTCATTAGTATTAGTTTTAGGGTTTAATTATGCAATTAGGGCTTATTTTAGAGTTTAATTTATAATTATTTATATATTTTGGAATTTATCCCTATTTTGATATTTTTAAAATCACAACGTTAACATAACTCCATCTTTTCCATCTATATGTAAAACTTGCAAAATAAATAAAACTGTACTTTAAAGTAATTAATTAATAAAATATAAGTGTCTTTTTTTATAAGTGATTGTTTTGAACTTCTGACTCTAAGTGACCAAATGCATAATACATGGTTATTGGGGCCCCTTTCTCAATAGTCAATAGATTTTGAAATAAGAGATGCTATTATAATAATAAAGAATTCGATTATAAACATCTGTATAATATTAGGGCTAATTAGGTCGTTAGTATTCATTTATGAAATTAGGGTTTGTTTTAGGATTTAATTTATAATTATTTATAAACTAAGTTCGATTATATAAATTTGAATTAAATTAGGGTTAGGTAGGGTTTGATTTGTAATTAGGTTTCAATTGTGCAATTATGCAATTATCTTTTAAAGTGTATGTGATGGTGGTTTTTAAATGCCGTACTGATTGGTTTTGTTTAATCATGTTATTGTTTTTTGTTATATATATACATTATGATTGATTGATGATGTGATTGGCTGGGTAGACGCCGGTGATGACGTGGTGTGCGGTGCGACCGGGAGGTTTCGTCCCTCCAATAACGGTTTTCAAATTTGTTTTAAAAAATGATGGTGGTTTTAAAAAGTTATAAATTATTGGGGATGGTGGTTTTGAAATACTGTGGTAATCGATATGATGTGTTTAAGATATGTTATGGTTTGTTGATATTTTATACATGTGATTGATTGGTTGATATTATTGTTTTTAAATTTTGTATGATTAATATAGTAAGAACAATAGTTATTTTCGACTGGTTTAATTTGATTTAGTATCAAATAGAGAGTTTGATACTAAAGTTTGAATTGTTCCCTTCTGGATACGTACCTTAGACCCACTTGGGATTTAGTATCAAATAGAGAGTTTGATACTAAATTCTGAATTCTCTCATTTTTGGACAGTTCGAGAATGTGGGTGTAGTATGGTTATATCTTATGCGCATGTGTTATGTTGACTTTGAAATTTCTGTTTATGCATCTTTCTTTTGTTCTCGGGTGCACTAAAATATATGTGTACTTAGAGAATTAAGGGGAGATGCTGCCGAAATTTTGACGCCAACAAAAATGTATATTTAAAGATAATACATACTACTAACATTCTTGAATGGGATAGAAGCCTTACCAATAATTCAAATTACTCTTCTTCCTCGTTATGCTGCCTCTCACGAAAGAACGATCGATCATTCTAGCTATTATCATAAATAATTAACACCCTAAATTATAGGATGGATAGTACTGATCGTAGTTGGATGTACAAATGGCGAGGGGACGACAGATTCCTTTTGGATACATTCGTAAAAGGGGTGGATAGTATTTTCGAATTTGCACTCACGCATGATTCTACAGAGAGGGACGGTTCTAAGTTAAAATGTCCTTGAAAACAAATTAAGCGTAGGAATCGTAGTTACCACAATATCAATGACATCAAATATCACCTTTGTGCCAAAGGGTTCGTTCCCGATTATCATATTTGGACTCATCACAGGGAAACAGTAGATCTCATTTCATCGCATTGTAATTTTGAAGTCGAGGGATCATCTTCCGTCATTCCTGAAGACTCGCTAAATGTGTACATAAATATAGTGCAAGATACTGCCAGACCTGATTTCGAGATGAATGATGATGAAGAAGAATCGCCGAGGCGCATAAGTTTTTTGATATGTTGGAAGATATAAAACAATCTTTGTATCCAAGTTGCAAGAAATACACCCAACTCTCATTGGTTGCCCGCCTTATGAATTTAAAGTCAGAAAATGGCATTTCTCAGAAGTGATATGATAAACTCATTGACCTAGTCAAAGATATTGTGCCTGAATACAATAAAGTTACATATAATTTTTACGAAAGTAAGACGCTATTAAGGGCTATGGGCTTACCGGTGGAGAAGATAGATTGCTAGAAGAATAATTGTATGATCTACTGGAAGGGTGATTGCGAACTCGATAGTTGCAAGTTCTGTAAAGAACCCCGGTTCAAACTCGCGAAGCAGGGAAGCGCAAAACGACGTAAGTCTAAATTAGTTGCGTACAATAAGATGTACTACTTTCCCTTGACTCCACATTTACAAAAATTGTACGCATCTCCGGCTACAGCGAAAGATATGTGGTGGCATGCTGAACACGTGGTCGATGATGGTCTCATGCGTCACCCATCAGATTCAGAGGCTTGGAGATATTTTGATCGAGCTCATCCAGAGTTCGTCGCCGAAGCTTGAAATGTCAAATTGGGTCTATGCACAGATGGATTTCAACCTTTTGGTAGTTTCAGCTTGCAATATTCGTCGTGGCCGATAATAGTCATACATTATAACTTGCCGCCCTGGATGTGTATGAAAGAACAATATATGTTTCTAAGTGTTCTTGTTCCAGGCCCCAAAAACCCTAAGGACAAGTTGGATATTTTCCTACAACCTCTAATTGCAGAGTTGAAATAGTTGTGGACTGATGGTGCTGACTCGTATGATGTGTCTAAGAAGCAGAATTTCAAGTTGCGAGCCACCCTTATGTGGACAATTAGTGATTCTCCCGCAAACTCCATGTTTTCGAGTTGGAGTATGGTCGGTCGAACTGCTTGTCCATATTGCATGGAGTGATCTGATGCATTTACTCTGAGGTATAGTGGAAAACAATCTTAGTTTGATAACCACCGGAAGTTCCTAGAATGTGATCATCACTTTCGAAAAGACAAAAAGACTTTCGATAAAATAGAAAGGTTGATGCTTCCGCACTAAACATTCATTTAGGAGTAGAGATATTGGCTGAGATAGATAGACTTGGGCTTCTGAAGTTCATTGATCTTGAAGCAGAACGTGTTAATGCTCAAATTGCAAAGACGAGCGATTGGAAGAAAATAAGTATTTTTTGGGATCTTACGTACTGGAGCACAAATTTAATCCGTCATAACATTGAGAAGAATGTGTTCGATAAAGTGTTCAACACGGTGATGAATGTGAAGGGGAAGACAAAAGATACGTCGAAATCAAGATATTAGCTTAATGATTATTATTTTCGTCCATCGCTTTGGGATGATGACTCGGGAAAGTATCCCAAGGCATCTTACACACTCGATAAAAAGTCAAAAATTTCTTTGTGTGAATAGGTTAAGACTCTTAAATTTCCAGACGGGTACGCTTCAAGTTTGGGACGCTTAGTCGATATGAACGGATTGAGATTGCATGGGATGAAGAGTCATGATTATCATGTATTTATGCAACGATTAATTTTGATTGCTTTTCGAGAACTACTCCCGATCCAGTTTGGAAAGCTCTAATATAGTTGAGTTTGTTCTTCAAAGACTTGAGTGCAAGAGTTATCAAAACTTGTGATATAGCTCGTTTGGAAAAAAATATTCCTCTGATTTTGTGACAAATTGAGAAGATCTTTCCCCCAAGTTTTTTTGACTCGATAGAGCATTTGACGATCTACTTACCATATGAGGCAAGAATTGATGGTCTAGTGCAGTATAGGTGGATGTATCCTTTCTAAATATATCTTTGTAAACTTAGAAATAGTGAAAGGAATAAATCAAGTGTCGAGGGCTTGATAGAAAATGCTTATCTAATTGGAGAGGCGTCAACTTTTAGTTCGGACTACTTCGAAGATCATGTCTCCACTAGAAGAACAAACTTGAAGGTAATGAAGATGTTCAGAAAGATGGAGACGACGATGATGAGATTCCATTAGTATTCAAAAATCATGGTGAACCCTTCTTATCCATAGCAGGAAAAAAATGGTTGTCAGATCAAGAGTTTGATGCGGCAAGAAAATACGTGATGGGGCAATAGATCGGTCAGACCTGATTTGGGGTAGATCTGATCTGAAGATCTGGAGTAACGTGAATAAAAAGAACACAACAAGACCAGCTTGGCCTGAGCGAAGGTCTGGCTAGGCCTCTTGGGAAAATAGGACACCAGGAAAAGGTGAGTGCAGCTCTGGATCTCTCCTGAGCTGATGAAAGCGCTTCACCAAGAAAGGCTTGACTGGAGTCAAGCCCGGTATGGACACTGAGGTAACACAGAGGAAAGAGAAAAGGAAGACCTGGAATGGAGAAGACCTGTTTTCCGAGTAAGAGAGAGAAGTGGGACCACTTGTCAGAATTGGTTGCATAACGGCCCATGATTCGCGGCATGTGCTCCTGAAATCCCGACTGGGTCCCCAATAGGAGAAACTATAAGTATCTCAACCCCAAGGTTGAGAAAGGTATGTTATTCTCTTGAGCATTCCTTATTATTTTCTGGAAAACACCTCAAACGCTTACTGACTTAAGCATCGGAGAGGTTTCCGCCGGAAAACCACCGGTGGTCCTTTCTAACTTGTGTTTGTGGTGCAGATTGGAGTTCGGGGATTTTCAGTGTATTCTTGGTACTGGTCATCTTTTTGGGCCGAAACAATTGGCTCCGTCTGTGGGAAAATCAAAGCTAAGACGTGAGCATGGATTCGGGTGGTTTAAGGCGAAACTTGGTGGGGGAGCTCGGCGGAACTCCCAACTCCGCTGCGCTGTGGGGTATTCCACGGTCGGTTGAGCCGTCGACGGCAAGGCCAGGGGAGGCAGAGACGTCAGCCACAGCCAGAACAGGTGCCGCGCCGCCCTCCTCAGGCGGACCACCGCCTGTCACTGAGGGGCTGTTAAATGATGCTTTGCTCAGGCAAATGTCTGAGTTAATAGGCAAGGCTGTGGAAGCAGCCGTGGAGAAAAAATTTGCCGCGATGTCAACTCCACCTTTAGGAGTGCGGACGGATCGGACGGTCCCACCGATGGAAACTGAACCATTGTGCAATCAGACGGCAGGGCGAACTCCGCTTCAGGATAGGGACGAGCATTTCTCCACCCCCGATAGCGAAACATCTAGCAAGAATAATCCAGGCTTGATGGAACAGATGCAAAGTTTGCAGAAAGAGGTGAGGGAATTTAGGAAGAAGATGACGAGCGATGGTGTGTTTCCAGCGAGAAGGGGCATCCCGTTTACTGAGGAAGTCATGCGCGATGACGTTCCGGCCTCTTACAAGTCGTTAGGTTTCGAATACAATGGGACCACTGATCCCTGGGATCATCAGAGTCGATTTGAGATCGCGGCGGCTGTGCATAAATTCTCAGACGCAGCCATGTGTCGGGTCTTCCCGATGACTTTCACTAAATCAGCTCAGCTCTAGTTCAGCCAGCTGCCGCCGAGATCTATCAGTAATTTTGACGAATTCAGTTCAGCTTTCCTGCACCAGTTTACGAGCTGCTGTAAATACCAAAAAATGTCGCTTAGGCTTTTTAGCTTAAAGCAGAAAGAGAATGAGAGCTTACGCGCCTACATCAACAGGTTTACAATGGCTAAGTTGGAAGTGCCCTTCGCGTCTAAAGAGCTGTTGGTGAATGCTCTGGCGCAAGGTTTGAGGAGAGGGGAATTTTTCCAGTCGCTGGTGGTGAAACCAGCTCTGAAATTTGGATATCTCTTGGAGAGGGCTGAGAAATACATTCATCTGGAGGAAGCATTGAAAATCAAGGAGGAAGGAGAAAAGAGGCGGGAAAGGTATGACAAGGAAGACATGGTAGCGGTAAAGAAGTGATAAGCGAGAAATTGTGCTTTATTTAATAGTTTAATTCTTATGTTATGTGCTTAATATTCTCATATATGTTTATTTCTCGCGTATTTACTATTGCAAATGGAGGAGCACCAATTCTATATTTCTTTTCTATTTTGCAGTATTTGGTGCTATAATAAGTGAATGAGGTTTTACAAGGAAGCTTGAAAGACAAGGATTGAAGAATCGACGAGAGAAAAATCAAGAATCAGGATGTTGCGTCAATGACGCGTCGATGCCGAGAATGGTTCGCGTCAGTCAACGCAATGTGGTGGTGTGACGCCGAAGACTGGCTCGCGTCAGTCGACGCCATGTCGACGCACTGTCGACGCTCATGTTCTGAAGCGTCTATGTCGACCCATGCAGTCGACGCTAAGTCGACGCTCATGCTCTGAAGCGTCGATGTCGATGCGCGCTGGTCGACGCACGCTGGACGACGCAGGCAGGTGATTCGCGTCAACGTCGAGGGCTGGTTCGCGTCAGTCGACGCTCCGTCGATGCCGACTAGGCGGAATTATTTTTAGGGAGAATCTTGGGCGGCAAGAAATAGGATTTCTATATAAACTCGACCCAAACTCGTCAAAAAGGCATGTGGAACATTAATCCTAGAGTTCCAAGACACCAAAAAGGAGTCCAAAACACCCAATTCAACCATCCATCAAGAGCTTGAAGATTGAAGACTCAAGATTCAAGATCTAAGTTCTCTTATCCCTTTCTTATCTAGAATTATGTCTTCTTATTTATTTTTCTTATTTTATTTCATGAACTCCATTAGAGAGTGATTGTTTTATCTAGTCCTAGGGATGTTGAAACCCTTGTGAGATTATGTTTTAATTAATTTATGCATATTTCTTTCGTTCTTCATATGAGATTGCTTGTGTTATCTTGTTTACATATCATGATTGCTTATTTCATGACATGATTGCCTGAATTCTTGATTTGGATTGGCCCACCTAGATTAGGGATTTGGTTATCAATTGCTAGAAAGAGAACTGCTTCCCGTGTAATTGTTGTAGTTTCGATTTCTCTGAAGCAACTAATGGTCTCGTATCATTAGGGGTAACACAACATAAGTTAAATAAACCGAGCTTATGAGTTTATTGCTTAGATTAACCTATTTGTCCTGGTTCTTAATGCTGTTGGTGGATTAAATCTAGAGAGCTTATTTTAGGTTGTTCATTAATTAGAATCAATTAAAGAGCTTATTTTAATTGAGTAAACGGTAAGGGTAAATTCGAGTAGCAGAGCTTATTGTTACTTAGGGTTTTTAGTTTCATATGATGAGTGGATTTTATATTGCAATTGGTTAAATGAATTGAACGAGGGTGGAAACTGATCTAGGACTGGAAAGTTATTTTATTATTATTTTATTATTTTCTTATTTATTTCGTTTAATTGTTTTGTTTGTTTATTTAGTTATTTAATTCTTGTTAGCTAGTTTATTATCTCTACCCCCCATTTGTTATTTTATACGAATAATCACAAATTAATCCACACTCCTCATGGGATCGACCCTTGCTTGCCGCTGCTACTAGTTAGTAGAGGAAAGTCGAGGACTTTTATAAATAATATTTTTGACGCTTCAACGACGAGCGGTCAAATTTTGGCGCCGTTGCCGGGGAGTGACACGTTTAAATTGTGATTTGACGTATTTTAATATCTTAGTATTTTTAATTTTAATTTTAGTTTTTGTCTTTCTTTATTTCCATTAATTTTCTTTTCAGATTCTATGACTATGGCAGGAGCGAGAGAACGCACGTTGAAGGAGCTAGCAAATCCGGATCTTCCGCAACAACAACTTTGCATCACGTTTCCAACCTTGGAGGATGCTAAATTCGAATTGAGATCCGGATTAATCTATCATTTGCAGGCATTCCATGGATTGGATGGCGAAGACCCGTACAAGTATTTGAAGGAATTTCATGTTATATGCACGAGCATGAACCCCGCCAGAGTGACCGACGAACAAATTAAACTGCGGGCGTTTCCGTTTTCATTGAAGGGTCTTTCTAAGGATTGACTTTATTGCTTACCTCCTGGATCCATCACCACGTGGATGGAGTTAGAGAGGGCGTTTTTGCAGAGATATTTCCCCTCTTCATGAGTGGCGAGCTTGCGTAAGGATATTTGTGCAGCAAGGCAGTTACCCGGGGAGATATTGCATGAGTATTGGGAGCGTTTCAAGAGACTCGTCGCTAGTTGCCCTCAGCATCAAATGGGTGAGGAGTTATTAATACAATACTTTTATGAAGGTCTCTGTCTCACTGATAGAGACATGGTCGATGCAGCAAGCGGAGGCTCACTCATGGATAGGACACCGACGGCGGCAAGGGAGTTGATCTCGAACATGGCGGCCAATTCTCAGCAATTCGGCTACCGTGATAATTCATTGAGGTGGGTAAATGAAGTAGACACTGGTTCGTTGCAATCTCACTTGGATGAGTTGAGGTCCACTATCGTTAAGAGGGCTACGGTTCGACCATGTAGATTTTGTCATACATTTGATCATGTCACCGATGATTGCCCAACGCTACGAGCTATTCGTGAAACGAACGCCTATGGAGTGAGGCCTAGAAGATGGCAAGAGGGGAACTACGATCCTTACGAGCCAAGGTGGGGGGACCCTCCAAATTTTCAAAGGGGACAAAATGTCTCAAAACAATATGATGACCATCCCCAAGCACAAGTACCGTCTCCTGTCCTCATAGAGATGATGGAGGCCATGATGACGAACACCAAGAAGCTCGAAGCTCAATTGAGTCAAATGGCGGATCACATAAGCCAATTGGATAAACGATTGTCTTCTCAAACTGAGGAACGCATGGAGAATGTGAATGTCATCATGCTTCAAGATGTGGGAAAAATCGATGATGCGGAGGACCCGACATTTGAATTGGAGGACAAATTCGAGGAAGAAGAAACAAGGCGGACACGTTTATCATAGTGTGCCTGAGATTACAAATGATGTTTTTAAATCTACTGTTTCTCCTATCGAGGTCGAAGCAGAGCCAAGGCCATTGCCATCATGGACCGTGTGTCAAGTGATGAAGGATGAGGAAGAGACTTACGTGCGAGAGGATGTTTTTGAGAAGGAGGAGACCGATGAACTTCCGTATGTGGTGATAAACGAAACCATCTTTGCGGAAATCTATGTGAAGCCACCACAAAGTCGGAAAGATCCGGTTAAGCATCCAACGTCGAAACGGATGCGAATTATGGAGGATGAGGTCGTTGGCACTCCGTGTACTTTGAGACCTCCACCGAAACCCCATGGGATTAAGGGGTACCACGTCGGGCCGACGACGTTAAGAAAAGGCGCTTGTTGGGAGGCAACCCAATGTTTACATTATTTCTATTTTGATTTTTATTTTTGCAGTTGAAGGGATACAAAGCTTGGCTGATTTGGATTATTGGGCATATTTTCAAAAAAAAAAGAAAAAAAAAAAGATCGTCATTGGAACCAAGATCCCCTCGATATTTACCCCGGTGATTTCTTTTCCCTTACTCTTCCCTTATGATTTATTATTTGCTTGTTCTTGCTTTATGCTTGAGGACAAGCTAAAGTCTAAATTTGGGGGAGTGGGTTATTGAGATTAATATTGTGCTGAAAATTGTTAAATTTTTGAAAATTTTGCAATTAAATTCCGGGAATTGAAAAGAAAAAGGTTAAAAGTACTCGCTTGAATTGCTTTGATGAACTATGTTCGGTTAAATTTTTAGTCATCATTTGATTTAGAGGTCAATGGTACGCATGTTAATGCTTTTGTGATTCATTTGTCTGGGGCCTTGAAGTTGGCGATTGCGTGATGATATCTCGTTAGTAGAAACAGAAGTCAAATAAAGTCCGGTTGGGGTATACCGGCATGGAGTAAGTAGAAAATTGAAAAATAAAAAAGAATTGAGGTGCCAAAACAGCTGCCTATCCGTATTTATCAAGTGCATTCGCTTACAAATTCCAAAGAGCGAACTCCAACGAAGATGCTAGTAGCTCAACAAATTCATGCACGTATTCAAGTGGCGCAATTCAACTAAAATCTCAAACATGGCGGAGGTGAACTAAACAAATCAAATACCAAATCAAGACGATCCTCCTATCCAGTGCCTTATCATCATTATGAAGTCAAGGACGGTAGTGCGGAGCTGAGCCTCAATTGAAAAAAATAAAAAATAAATAAATGGGAGAGGATGAGATATTTGATCGTAACCAACGATGGATAGAGTCAAACCATCGAGTAGCGAGGGGGCACCATAGTACATTGATGTGACGTATATGAAAAGGGGTTGCCAAGCCACTGGGATCACCTAGGCCAATACATGAAACGTCTAAGATCTCTAAAAATATAGTGGTGTCTAGAGTCCGAATAAATTCACTTGGCTAATTTGAGTAAGTTACTTATATTATGTTTGTCCTATGCTTTAATTCTATATGTTGCTTGAGGAAAAGCAAGGTTTAAGTTTGGGGGATTTGATAAGCGAGAAATTGTGCTTTATTTAATAGTTTAATTCTTATGTTTTTATGTGCTTAATATTCTCATATATGTTTATTTATCGCGTATTTACTATTACGAATGGAGGAGCACCAATTGTATATTTCTTTTCTATTTTGCAGTATTTGGTGCTATAATAAGTGAATGAGGTTTTACAAGGAAGTTGAAAGACAAGGATTGAAGAATCGACGAGAACGCTATGTGCGGTGTGACGCCGAAGGCTGGCTCGTGTCAGTCGACGCTATGTCGACGCTAAGTCGACGCTCATGTTCTGAAGCGTCGATGTCGACGCCCATGCAGTCGACGCTACATCGACGCTCATGTTCTGAAGCATCGATGGGAAGAGCGTCAGTCGACGCTAAGTCGACGCTCATGCTCTGAAGCGTCGATGTCGACGCCCATGCAGGACGACGCAGGCAGGTGATTCGCGTCGACACCGAGGGCTGGTTCGCGTCAGTCGACGCCGACCTCGGCGGAATTATTTTAGGGAGAATCTTCGGCGGCAAGAAATAGGATTTCTATATAAACTCGACCCAAACTCGTCAAAAAGGGAGGAGACACGACCCTAGGGTTCCAAGACACTAAAAAGGAGTCCAAAACACCCAATTCAACCACCCATCAAGAGCTTGAAGATTGAAGACTCAAGATTCAAGATCTAAGCTTTCTTATCTCTTCCCTATCTTAGAATAATGTTTTATTTCTTTATTTTCCATTTTTTTTCTATGAACTCCATGAGTGAGTAGATTGTTTTATCTAGTTCTAGGGATGTTGAAACCCTCGTGAAACTATGTTTAATTGATTTATGCAATATTATCTTTTCGTTCTTCATATGAGATTGTTTGTGTTATCTTTCGGCATCGACGCAGCATCCTGATTCTTGATTTTCTCTCGTCGATTCGTCAATCCTTGTCTTTCAACTTTCTTGTAAAACCTCATTCACTTATTATAGCACCAAATACTGCAAAATAGAGAAGAAATATACAATTGGTGCTCCTCCATTCGTAATAGTAAATACGCGAGAAATAAACATATATGAGAATATTAAGCACATAAAAACATAGAGATTAAACCATTAATTAAAGCACAATTTCTCGCTTATCAAATCCCCCAAACTTAAACCTTGCTTGTCCTCAAGCAACATATAGAATTAAAGCATAGGACAAACATAATATAAGTAACTCACTCAAATTAGCCAAGTGAATTTATTCGGACTCTAGACACCACTATATTTTTAGAGATCTTAGACGTTTCATGTATTGGCCTAGGTGATCCCAGTGGCTTGGCAACCCCTTTTCATATACGTCACATCAATGTACTATGGTGCCCCCTCGCTACTCGATGGTTTGACTCTATCCATCGTTGGTTACGATCAAATATCTCGTCCTCTCCCATTTATTTATTTTTTATTTTTTTTCAATTGAGGCCCGCAGCTCCGCACTACCATCCTTGACTTCATAATGATGATAAGGCGCTGGATAGGAGGATCGTCTTGATTTGGTATTTGATTTG
>BMAC01001092.1:165065-183569 GCA_014905375.1 Phtheirospermum japonicum
TCTCTCTCTTTTTTTTTTTTTTTGTAATGAAAATTGCCAGCCTGCTTGGAGGATGTGTGTAATCTGCTCTTGTACTTGTCGAGTTTTTTTGTGGAATGGAAGCGTATTTTTGATTAATGTATTCAGCCAAATTGATCTTGAGTTCTTGCCTCTGCATATGCACTTTCTTTTTTTTTCTTTTTTTTTCTTTTGCCAAAAACTTGTATCTATGTGAACGATCTCTCTTGCTCAAACAACATGCGGTTGTGTTTCTGGTTTTTTCTTCTTAAAATTCTGAATATAGCTGAATCTGATCCGGGATCCGATCATCCAGAGCTATTTTCCTCAATTCTTAAGCTGACAATCAGGTCAGGCACTAATACAGGTCTCCCTAGGGAACTTGTTTAGGCAAGTTAAAATATTTCAATAAATATTTCAAGAAAAAATTGAGGGTATTCACCCCTAGCCTAATCTGGCGTTATCTGACAATCAGATTGGGTAAAATCGAGGACGTCCGTCCTTAGCCAAACCTGGCATAAAACTGACAATCAGGTCAGGTAAAATCGAGGACATCCGTCCTTAGTCAATCCTGGCTTAAACTGACAATCAGGTCAGGAAAAATCGAGGACATCCGTCCTTAGCCAATCCTGGCTTAAACTGACAATCAAGAAAAATATGCAATTCATCTGGGGGGACCGCCGATCTGAGGCTAGAGCGCGGCGGAATCGCCAGAGCTCGGGCTCCATTTCGTGCAGACGGTGGTGGTACTTATTAGACCGCTCGGTGAGAGAGTGTGCTTCACCGGCAGCGATGGTAAGACAGTTCACCGACTCAAGCAAGTCAGCCTTCTCTTCCTGCAACTGTCGGTTGACTTGCCGGAGCTCAGCCCATTCTCTCTTGTAGTGGCACTTCTTTTGCCTTTTTCTGTCAAGAAGGCGATAAAGGTAGCTTACCTTTTCTCCGAGCATGACAAGCTTATCAGACGGTTTGAAGTTTTCGACAACCAGAGAAATGTTTTTTCGCTTGGCGATAACAAGTTCTTGAAGGAGAGGGGAAGAAGCCATTGCAGAAAATTGAAAAGAAAATAATGAATACAGGCACGTATTTAAGGAAGTAAAGGCGCGTGGAAAAGGAATCCTAAAGGTACTAGGGTTTTCGGAAAACCAGGAAACCCTAGAGAACTCAAAAGCCACAACGAGACAAAATATAAGAAGTTATCATTTATCCAAAAGCATGCAATACAAAACTTCAAGATAAATTAGACCAGCCACACAGGCAACAACATCAGGTCTATTTAAAAATAAAAAAAAGGCATAGAAAGCTAAGGCTCTGCATCCAGCTCTGTGGCTAGCTGTTCCACAACATCTTCAACCAGGGCGCCAGGGGACGCTCCTCCCGGGAGCTCACCCAGACCAGCGAAGGTTGGGGATGGAGAAGAGTCAGAGACAGCTAAGGTGAGATCCTGGTCTGGATGAGACACAGCAGGCAGAGGAGAGAGAAAGAGAGAGAGGATGTGCTCGGCAAACTCTGTAGCCTCAGCAAGATGCAAACGGTCTTGCTCCTTGGCATAAACAAAAGAGGCAGGCTCAGGAGGATTTTTCAGTGGAAGATCCCGATTAAAGATAGCGTTGGGATCGGCCACATTGGCTGCGCTCCACTTAGCTTGCTCGTATAGGGCAAAATAATAATAGTTCATGGCCTCGGGGACAAGCAGGGAGTAAAGCTCTTTGGACCCCAGGAAAGCTCTCCTGGCCTCCTCTCTAGCCAATTGGATTAACTTAAGGCCCTCTTCGGAGCCTAGAAATTCCATCCTGCACTCCGCCTTGGCTTTGATCAAGGCCTCATCTGCCAGACTGCGAGCCTCAGCCAGGGTTTCATCCCTTGCTTCAGCATGAGCGGTCTCAATCATCTTCGCCTGTGCCTTGCTCATCTCTGCAGTTTCAGCCTTTGCTTTCTTGAGCTTCTCCCTCAGCTCTCCTAGCTCTTCCCCTTGCCTTTTCAGCTGCACTCCTCTCTCCTTATCAAGAGTCCTGATGCGCTCCATCTTCACAACAAGCTCCTTGTTCTCCTCAACCACATCAAATTGGATCAACGATCTGGTGATGCGGAAGGCCAGAAGGGCCTTTTTGGAGGAAGCCTAATCAGTAAAAACAAATAGAAATTAGCACAGGAGAAAATGATATGCCATGGGTATGAGGAACAAGAAATTTACCCGTGCTTCGTCCTGGCACCAGGACTCCAGTAGCTGACGATCCGTGCTTCCAAGTCTGGTTGGTCTGCTGGCAGCATTTTTCGGAGCACGTATTGTACGGCAGTCTCCCCTGAGCAGTTGGCGATTAAATTAATTGGAGGTGGACTGCTGCGAGTAATGGGGGGAGGGGCAACGTGAGCTGAGGAGACGACGAGAGCACGATTACTAGAGGCTGTGCGCGGCCTCTTGGAAAGAGGAAGTGTATCTTCCTCCGAGTCGGAAGAAGAGGGTCTGGCAAGAGCAGGTCGAGGATGCAGTTGGGCAGGATTAGAGCTGACTTCTGGAAGGAAATCTTGACCGGGTTTAGAAGGTCCCGCTCCATGCTTGACAGTCCTTGAGGTTCTGCTCGCTCTCCTCTTAGCCGCCTCAATCATTTCGCGCATCATCTTGGCTGAAAGCATAAGAAAAGGTGGTTAAGGGTAAAATAAACAAGCAAAACAAACCCAAAAGGAGAGAAACTATACCGATCTATTTGGTTAAAGGGGCTGTTTCTGACCAATCGTTAAAAAAATCCAAGACAGAGGGAAGGAGAAGGTCAGTCACATGGAGAAGATTCTCATTTAAAGTAGAAATAGTCTTTTTTATACGGGTAGACCTGTTGTCGAAGATAGGGGGGATACGTAGGTAATCCTTCAATGGGCTTAGGATTAAAACCCTAGTCCTCACTACAATAAACAAACAAGAATTTCTTCCTCCAATCCTTGTTGGAGGTAGGAAGTTTAAACAAAAAGTGAACTCCAGGTCGGGCTGTCAAGTAAAAACAACCTGGAAAAGAGCTTTTCGCTTGGAAGAGCTGGAAGAAGGTATGAGAAGAAGGGTCTAGACCAGCATGACGCATGGCCAGACTGTAACAGGCCATGATGCGAAAGGAGTTAGGGGTAAATTGAAAAATGGGTATCTGGTATATTTTGGCTATTTCCAGCATTAACGGGTGTACGGGAAGGCGTAGGCCTGCCTGCAACTGTTCTTGGTAAAAGGTTAACCATCCGGCCGGCGATTGACGGGCTAATATACCTGCCGGAGGACAATAGACGTCATAAGAATCAGAGATTTTGTGTCTATGACAAATTTCCTCCATCGTCCTTTTACTCAGGATGGAGGTAATCTTGGGGTGGTCGGCGGCGGCCGGGGGATATTCCAGGCCGCCGGAGGAAGAGGAGAGGGCATCCACCACCGCGGCTGCCAAAGAAGAGAAGGATAAAGAATCGGAGTCCACCGTGGGGGTGCTAGATGGGGAAGGATAAGAAGCTCTCGCCATCACAGGAGGGTCCGATAGTGAAGGGGAAAACAGTACCGCTGCCGCCGGAGTAGCAGACGGCGGAGAAGTATTAGTAGGGGGAGCGTTATAAGAGGACGCCATTTTAAGGAAATTAATAAGAGATCAGGGGCTAAGAGAGGTACCTGGTTTGTAAAGGATTGCAGGAAAAATGAAACTGAGAAATTTGAATCGGAGAGGATCGCCGAAAATTCCAAGAGAAAGGAAAAGGAGGCTTGAACGATTTGGAGAAGTGAGAAATGCAAGGTGAGAGTTCAACGGGAATAAAAGGAAACAAGATAAGTTCGAAAAGCAGAAATCGATAAAGGCGGGATTTGATGGGATCCTCGCATTTAATGTTGGTAGAGGAACAGTACCCTAGGCAGTGAGCCGGAGCGTCAACCGTCCTAGAGTAGGGCTAACGTGGCAGTACTGAGGAAAGCGTGAAAATATGGTAACTGCTTTGGGAAATGAACCGACACCACTAGCGCCTGTAGTTAGGCCTCAGGCGGATTTCTTGGGATCCGTGCAAAGTACGAGGAGTAATAAACGTGTGGGGCCTTATTTATGACGGACACCCCGGGGGTATAACATCTCTACCCCAATACCTGTAGGGGGGAGGAGTTGATGGGGCAATAGATCGGTCAGACCTGATTTGGGGTAGATCTGATCTGAAGATCTGGAGTAACGTGAATAAAAAGAACACAACAGGACCAGCTTGGCCTGAGCGAAGGTCTGGCTAGGCCTCTTGGGAAAACAGGACACCAGGAAAAGGTGAGTGCAAATCTGGATCTCTCCTGAGCTGATGAAAGCGCTTCACCAAGAAAGGCTTGACTGGAGTCAAGCCCTGTATGGACACTGAGGTAACACGGAGGAAAGAGAAAAGGAAGACCTGGAATGGAGAAGACCTGTTTTCTGAGTAAGAGAGAGAAGTGGGACCACTTGTCAGAATTGGTTGCGTAACAGCCCATGATTCGCGGCATGTGCTCCTGAAATCTCGGCTCGGGTCCCCACTAGAAGAAACTATAAGTATCTCAGCCCCAAGGCTGAGAAAGGTATGTTATTCTCTTGAGCATTCCTTATTATTTTCTGAAAAACACCTCAAACGCTTACTGACTTAAGCATCGGAGAGGTTTCCGCCGGAAAACCACCGGTGGTCCTTTCTAACTTGTGTTTGTGGTGCAGATTGGAGTTCGGGGGTTTTCAGTGTATTCTTGGTACTGGTCATCTTTTTGAGACGAAACAATACGTATTACTAAATTGTGATGAACTTGAGGATCTTAGTAGGTATAATTGATTATAAACAATATTTTACTTATTACTTGATGTAATTAATTATAATAATATTTTACTTCGTTAAATATGTAGCCTTTTCACAGAGGGCATTAAACGCCAATAACCAAACATTTCAGATAAAGAATTAAATGGAAAATTAGAAAATGAATTTCCCATTTGGTTTGAAAACTTCATGAGTCAAATTTTGTGAGGTTTGTTTATATACATATATTACATATTTGTATTTGGGTAATGTAATTTTATGGTATTTATTATAGGTACGGGATCCCTTGAATAGTGTAACTAATAATTACATTAAGAGTCTAGCGTTCGGTCCATCGCATTGTGTGACTACATTCAATGGCTACAAGATAAATGGATACAGATTTCACACAATTGAATACGGATCAGAACGATCTACATCGAATATTGGGGTCTGTATAAAAGGATCAACTTATGGAGAATATGAATATGACTATTATAGTCGTTTGGTAGATGTTGAGAAATTATTCTTGGCAATTTTCCTTTTCGTGTGTTTGCCTTTCTTGGACTTTGTTTTATTTAGGAGTCTAGATTTATTTCATAAAGGTAGTTTAGGATTTTATTTAGTTTCCTTATTTTTAGCTTAAATTGTTTATCAAGACTAGGAGTCTTGATTATTTAAGGGAAATGAACGATGCAAATAACACAGTTTTTGGAGAGGAACGCAAGACATTTTTCTGAAGAAGAAGAACACAAGCACAAGACCTACTTGGAGCTACAATCCAGAATCAAGCGATCTACAATGTTGCGTAACCAACGGAGGAGATCAGATCAGTCGTAGCATCAAGTATTTTGTATCAAGTGTTGATACATTTGTTTTTCATATATTACTTAAACATTCTGTAATTGATCTTAAACGATTAAGTAATATAGTTTTCGGGTTTGTATACCCATGTCCGTAAGTACTTTTACTTACGGACTAAAATTTTAATAAGTGTGTTCATTTATTCTTATTCCGCTGCTAATTTAATATTTCTCTGTTTGGTGTTATTACTGGTGTTACTTAACATCAATCATAACATCTGCTGTGTTATAAGTTTACAGTTTCAAACTGGTTGATGTTAAGACTGGTGTTATTTATCACGAGACTTAACATCACTTTTCAAAATCATTGATCTACAAAACTACAATTAGTATCAGAGCAGGGTACTTTACATTAAGTATTTCGATCCTTATTTTGTTAGATTCATTGACATATGGACTCTCAAGGAAATCCGAGACCTCCTATCCTCAACTGAGATAATTACTGTCTCTGGAAGAAGAGGATGTGGTGGCATATCAAGAATATCGATGAACGAGCGTGAAGAACCATTATAGTTGGATGGGAGACCACGAGTTACTGATGCTGATGGAGAAACTTTCCCCAAGAAAAAAATAGACTGGACCGCTGATGAAATAGCAGATTCAAACTGGAACTCCAAGTGCATCAACACCCTTTGTGAATATGTTGATTCAAACTACTACAAAGTGATCAAAAAATGCGAGTCAGCAAAGGATGCATGGGATGCATTGCAGAGGGTGTGCGAAGGATCTCAAAGTGTGAAGAGGTCAAGATTGAGAATGCTGACTGCAATGAGGATGGATGAAAAAGAGTCAATCATGGACTATGCCATGAGACTTTCGGAGATTGCTAATGAGTGCGGAGAACTTGGCGAGGCCGTGTCATATTTACGCCTTGTTGGAAAATTACTTAGATACATTTCAAAGAAGTTTAGCATCAAGGTGGTTACCACTGAAGAGTCAAAAGACACTGATAATTTAGACTTCGATGAATTGGTCGGATTGCTCGAAACGTTCGAGATGGAACATCTCGGTTCCAACTCGAAAGAGAGGAATTTTGCCCTCACTACCGATATCAGCTCAGATGATGACAATGAAGTTGTTGATTGGAGAGAATTGCTGGATAAAATCGAGAATACCACTCTTGGAGAAGAAGAGGGGTCTACGATCACTCAGAAGTTCAACAAATATTTTAGAAGAAGAAGCAACATTGGAGGGACATTTCCAAATTTCAAATCAGAGACACCACCTCCAAAATCTTCTGGACGAAAACTTTCTAATTTTTAACCCTCATCGTCTGAGTCCAAGTCATCAAATTCCCTTAAATGTCTCAGTGAAGTTTAATGTCACGAGTGCAAAGGCTAGGGACACTACAAAAATGAATGTGCTAACACATTGAGGAAAAAGAACCTGATTGCAAAGGAGTTTGATGAAGATGAAGATGACTCTGACTCACCTAAGTCAGTTCCTGCACTATTTGCTAATGTTGTCTGGGATGACGACATACAAGGTGGCAACATCAATTCCAACATCCTGTGTTTGAATGCAAAAGTTGAAGAAACAACTGACGAGTATAAAAAATTGTGCATGGAGTATGACGAATTGTTCGCAAATTGGGGAAATCAGTTTCTAAAGGTGAAAGATCTCATGATTAAGGTTGAAAAGCTAACTCGTGAGAAGGATGATCAATTTAATATAATCATTCGTCTTGAATCAGCTATCACAAGGAAAGACTCGGAATTAGAACTAGTGAAGGCCCGTTTGAAGAAGGCTCAGAATACTCTTTCAAATCTCAACAAGGGAACAACAAAGCTAGATGAAATTCTGGGGATATCATTCCCAGAGTCCTCGAAATATGAGATTGGCTACAAACCTGAACAGCAAGTGCTGCAAACTGACCAGAAACTGAATACAACCAAGCATCACAAAAAGAGAAGAAGACAGTATGATTGTCATCATTATGGTGATTCTAGTCATTCCCAGAGTCCTTGAAACATGGGATTGGCTACAAACCTGAACAATAAGTGCTGCAAACTGACCAGAAACTGAAGACAATCAAGCATCACAAAAAAAGAAGAAGACAGTATGTTTGTCATCATTATGGTGATCCTAGTCATATTCGCCCGTTCTGTTGGAAGCAAGCAGGCAAGAAAAGTCGATTTCAGAGGACAAGGCAACATGTTGTATCTCATGACAGTTTCCACGATTCCATCATCAGAGCAAATAGCAATGTTAAACACGTCTGGGTGAAGAAGGATGAAATCAAATGTAACATGATCTACACCTCTCTGAAATCTCACATTCCAGGAGCATGGTATTTTGGCATTGGATGCTCCAAGCACATGACAGGTTTTGAAGACCTTCTCTCGAATATTGTAAAATTCAAAGGGGGAAAAGTGAAATATGGTAGAGATGAAAATGGTCAGATTGTTGGACAAGGAACTCTCCATGTTCTGGGAATTGTAAAACTCGAGAACGTGTTACTTGTTAAAGGACTGACGGCTAACTTGATCAGCATCAGTCAGTTGTGTGTTGGAGGCTTTAGTGTAAATTTCACACGGGAAAAGTGTGAAATCTATGATGAAGGAAATGTTTGCATTCTCACTGGCCAAAGAACTTTAGATAACTGCTATCAAATAAATGGCAATGTATTCTGCAAGCTGTCTCAATTGAGCGATGCCGAGGTATGGCATCAAAAGCTTGGACACGTCAACTACAAGATGTTGGAAAGGCTGGTGAAGAAAGAAGATGTAAATGGTCTACCGAAGCTCAACACGAAGATCATTCCAGTTTGTGAAGCATGCCAAAAGGGGAAAGAAGTCAGCGTACCGCACCCACATGTTCAAAGTCTCACCACTTGAAATTGTCTTTGAACTAATGCACATGGACCTCATGGGACCACTGGAGGTGGAAAGCCTTGGAGGTAAAAAGTATGTTCTGGTTGTAGTTGATGACTTTTCTAGATTTACTTGGGTTGAGTTTTTAAGAGAAAAATCTGAAGCTTTTCAAAGTTTTAAAAAACTTGCAAAAAAATTGTGCATGCGTTTTGGTGTGAGCATAGGAAGGATCAGGTCTGATCACGGAAAGGAATTTGAAAATGAGGCTTTCTCAAACTATTGTTCAAAGGAAGGAATAACTCATGAGTTTTCCTCCCCCATTAGCCCCCAACAGAATGGTATAGTCAAAAGAAAGAATAGATCTCTTGCTGAGATGACTAGAACCATGCTTAATTCTAATGGAATTGCATAACGGTTTTGGGCAGAAGTAATGAATACTGCTTGCCACACAATCAATAGGGTGTATTTCAGACCCGGGTCACATGTTCCACCCTAAGAATTGTTGTTGGGCAAAAAGCCTAATTTAAGTTATTTCCATGTCTTTGGGTTTGCTATGTACTGAATGATAGGATGCATCTGTCTAAACTGAACTCAAAAAGTGACAAATGTGTTTTCATGGGATATTCCCAGAACAGTCATGATTATAGATTGTTTAACCTTAGAACACGGTGCATGATGGAGTCTGTCAATGTGAAGTTTGACGACTTGGATAGTGGTGTTAAACCTTCTGAGGACAATAATCTGGCGTATGATCAAACTCCTCAATATATTATGGATGGATTACATGATAGTGCAGGTACACAGACTGACATTACAGGGGATAACGGGTCTGGTGACATGTCACCGAACCTAACACCGAATCCTGAAGGAGCGGAAAATGTTGGAACTGAGAACCCATCACCAGTCCTAACACCAACTCCTGAAGCTCCTGAATCAGATTCAGACTCAGATGAGGACAACCCGAATAATCAAACTGGCATGTATTAGAGGGATATCCCATCAAGAATTCAGAGGAATTATCCAACAGGTCAAATTATTGGAGATCTTGATGAGAGGAGCACAAGGAAGAGACAGATAAATTTCAAAGAAATGGTAAGATATGTCTGTCTTTCGACTAACTGCTCTCAAATTTGAGAGACCTTGTTTGTTGCTAATACAGAGCCTAAGCGTGTGGAAGAAGCTCTAAAGAATGAGTTCTGGAGCAAAGCCATGCAGGAGGAGTTGGATCAATTTGCTAAAAATGAGGTTTGGGACTTGGTTCCACGTCTTGCAAATACTCATGTCACTGGCACTAAGTGAATTTTCAAGAACAAAACCGATGAAGAAGGAAACATTGTGAGAAATAAGTCAAGGCTGGTTGCACAAGGATATGCTCAGATTGAGGGGATTGATTTTGACGAGACATTTGCACCGGTTGAACGAATAGAATCGGTAAGACTCCTTGTTGTTGTTTCTTGTCATTTGAAAATATCACTGCATCAAATGGACATTAAGAGTGCCTTTTTGAATGTTTTTTTGAGTGACGAAGTATATGTTGATCAACCTAAAGGGTTTGTTGATCCTTACAAACCAAATTTTGTTTTCAAGTTAAAAAAGGCATTGTACGGTTTAAAACAAGCTTCAAGAGTTTGGTACGAGAGGTTGACTCAACATTTACTGTTTTTAAACTTTAGACGAGGTGAAGTTTATAAAACCTTGTTTCTCCTCCAACAAACACATTTTTATAGTTCAAATTTATGTGGATGATATTGTTTTTGGATCCACTAGTGAACAGATGGTGAAGGATTTCATAGCTCGGATGTCAGACACATTCGAAATGAGCATGGAAGGTAACCTTTCATATTTTCTTGGTTTACAAATTAAGCAGCTTGACGATGGTATTTTTCTTTCTCAAACCAAATATGCTAAGAATCTCGTGAAAAAATTTGGGTTAGGGAATGATAAGCATAAGAAAACACCATTGGGTAAAACCAAGAAACTGTCAAGAGACGATGTTGGGATCAGTGCTGATAACACCGTTTACAGGAGTATGATAGGAAGTCTTCTATACTTAACTGCTAGCAGGCCTGATATAATGTAGAGTGTATGTCTTTGTGCCAGGTACCAATCAAAACCCAAGGAGTCACATTTAAAAGCTGTAAAAAGAATAATCAAATATGTGGCTGGTACAAGTGATCTAGGGATATGGTATACCAAAGATACTTGCACCGAACTTGTTGGTTACACTTATTCGGACTGGGCAGGTGATGTTGTGGATAGGAAGAGTACCACTTGAGGTTGTTTCTTCTTGGGTAGTAACTTGGTCTCGTGGTACAATATAAAAAAAAAACTGTATATCCCTCTCTACTGCAGAAGCTGATATATCACAGCTGAAAGTGCGTGTACGCAACTTTTGTGGATGAACTAGATGATTGAAAATACGGTCTCCATAGTAGTATTCTGACCGTACTTTGTGACAACACGAGTGCCATAGATATCTCAAAATATCCCGTTCATCACTCTCGTATAAAACACATTGACATCAGGTATCATTTTATCTGAGACTTGGTTGAGAGGAAAATAGTGAGTCTTGAGCATGTAGGGACAGACGATCAACTAGCTTACATTTTCACAAATGCATTAGATTTCGAGACCTACCCTCGTTTGAGAAGAGAACTCAGTATGTGCATTGTCTAGTCCATGTTGGGTTTGATGTTGTGACGCTCGTTTTTGTCATCAGTCACAACATCTGTATATTTTGCATGCATTTTTATTTTTCTGTTCCATACATAATATGAATGCATTGGGTCTGGTTTTGGGTGCAAAAAGATCACGTGTTGTAATAAAAGTGATGACAAAAAGACTAACCTCTTGAATTAGGTGATTGTGAATCTTTCCCGCAGAAACTGGTTTTCTCCTAGGTCCA
The DNA here is from genome assembly GCA_014905375.1 of Phtheirospermum japonicum. Taxonomy (NCBI): domain Eukaryota; kingdom Viridiplantae; phylum Streptophyta; class Magnoliopsida; order Lamiales; family Orobanchaceae; genus Phtheirospermum; species Phtheirospermum japonicum. Next base: position 176,390 of record BMAC01001092.1, read on the forward strand.
GAAACAAGGGGTGTTAAAAGCAACTGCTAAGATAATTTCTCTTCAAATCTATAAGAAGATGAAGAAAATCTGGATTAAAAAGGTCCAATCTTTAAATTTCACCTCATTGAGCGATTCTGACGTAGTCATTAACTTGGGTTAAGGGGTCTGTTTTCATTGACTTCACTTGAAGTAATGTTGGTTATAATGTCATCAGTCATGTAAAGCAACACTGATCAAGTCACTAAAACCGTTAAGTGCTTTTCTTTAATTTTTTAGATCTTATATTTTAGGCATTTGTTAAGACATTCTTACTATGTGAAGATGCCAAATTGTTGTGTGTTCTGTTACTTCTGCTTGCTTCTCTCTTTGAATTCTTTTAATCTTGTTAAGGGTTTGGTGGGTCAGTTGTTTCAGTGGTGTTAAAATTGGTGAGCTGGATAGGTAATACAAGGCTGACATGGCAGGAATTTTTCACCCTGTACCTATTTTTACGACTATGGTGATGGTTCAAAATTCTAGGTCTAATTCAGTTTTGTGCAATTGTAAGGACTTGTGATTTATTTTGGATCTTTGGTTGATTGTGTGGAGATCATATGTCCTAAATTAAAGGGGAGTGTGGTTTTTGGATGGAAAGGAAATCCTTTGTGGGTAAATTAGGATAATAGGTAAATTAGGGTTTTTACCTTACCTTTCACTCTCCTATTTCAACGGTCATTTTTTTTCTGTTTAAGAGTCCAATTTGTTACCGTTTCTATCCCAATTTTTCTTTAATACTTCTACATTAAAACTCTCTTACTCTCAACTTCTTCATAATCTCTCTCGAATTTCTCTTTGTTTTCTATTTTTCCTTTTGACATTTGCAACAGGATGTCTTCTCCGAGCAAAATTCCCGACCTCCCTGCCGGCGTGCAGAACTCGCCCGATAACCAGGCACCGGTGAATCCTCCGAGGTTCGGTGGCCTGGATATCCGCGAAGAGATTGGTGGCACCTTCCGTCAGGACCCATCACCGGTTGCAACATCGCCTGTAAATTCGTCACCACTCAAATCACAGGACGTGGTCCCTGTACCAGCTACCGTCACCGCTGATCCTGAGGCCCAGGTTTCTCCAAGAAAGACTGGGAATGAAGTTGATGTCAACAACCCACCAAACCTGCCTTTTATTGCAGAAATCTTTGGGCGTGTTGTCAATCCTACCTTGAAGAGGTCACGGCGATTGCGGAATATCCCACCAGGCGTGGTGCCGACAGCTGTTCCGAAAAGTCAGGTAGGACCACAGCGTACTATACCGCTCGAACACATGAACCTTGCCGAGGACGTCACTGTCATGACGGATTCGGATGATGAGGAGTTTGTGCCCTCTACCGCTGCTGCTGCACCGACGACCTCCCCTGCTCCCCGTGTGACGCCGACGGTGACTCACCGCCGGAAGGAGACTATCAAGCTTCCTGACAAGAAGAAACCTCCTGCGCATATTAAAGTGTCGCCCGGTTCAACTGAGACTGAGCACTCAACTGCTCCATATGAGATAGTTGATTTTTTCACTGGCGAAGTTTCCAGCTCCTCCAAGCCTGCTGAAACTACACAAGTTGCCACTCCTGTTTGTGAGGTTCACCCTGAGCCTAAACCTGATTTTTTGTTTGAATATTCCCCCGATCCATCTAACGAGATTCTTATCCGAGATCTTCGACCGTCCAAGAAGAAGTTTAAGGGCACTGTGCCTGCTGCCGCCCAGAAAGTTGATGTTAGGACCGGTTATTTATCACCAAAGACAACATCACCCGTTGCTGATCTAGTCCCTTCCACTGATGCTAATTTTGACTCTGCTTCCTCTAGCGTTGCACCGATCCTATTTGTTGCCTTAGACTACTCTGATGAAGCTCCATATCAGGTCATTGAGATTGAGGACATGGAACCAGTCTCTCTGAGGTTCCTAACAAGCAAAGCCGAGGAGCTGTTCTCGGAATATCAGAACCGGGGCTTAATTGCTGAGCGCCGACTCCCGGTTGATCTCTTTAAAAAGCAAAACCTGGTTGCATTCTTTAAGCACCGAGGTATGTTTTAAAATGTCACTACTGCCATGCCATCTGTTACCTTCCGTTGCCAATCCCAGATATGTCAATTATAGGAAAGTGTATCTGCGTGGAAAAGTCTATTCCCTCACTCCGAACTTAATTAATGAATTGTTTGGTACTGAGGTGTACCATGGTGACTCGATGGTTGATCACATGAATGAGGTCATTCTGTTTTTATCTGGTGGATTGGTGAACAAGTGATGGGAACAGTTGCCCAGCACACGTTTGTCCTCCCTTTACTCGGTCTTTCATAAGATAGTCGTTTTCAACTGGGTACCTTCGAAGAATGCGATTGTTCTGACTCTCCCTCAAGCTCAGTTCCTGTTTAGACTTGGTCGTGGTATCAAGTTCAATTTTGGGCAACAGGTCTTTGATGCTATAACCAGGTTTGCCACCTCCAAGAATGTTTCATCTCTTTGTTTTCCCTCTCTTATTTACAGCATCCTGGAGAATCAAGGGCTTGTGCCATATGAAGATGATGCTCTTACTGGGGAGCTGAGTGGTTCACCCTGCGTAGCTAACACTTGGCTGGGGCACGTGTTGTGGATCTACCCTGGCAGGTGCCCGTGCAGGATGGTGTTACGACTGGTGACAGTTCTGGCGTTCCCAATACCATTTCTAACATGGTTAAACTCCCACCTCAGGTTGTGCATGCTCAGCTTACTTTGCTCGACAATCAAATTGCCCAGCTTCAGGCAGTGCGAGGTTCCTGGTATGAGGCCCTTTTGCTTTCTGAACAAGGGGGAGAGAATGAGGATGACGATGATGGTACCAAGGCTGACGAGGCTACCGAGGATACTGATGGAACTGACGAGGTGTTGGCCAGCTTCAGCAAAAGGAGGAAGAAGATCTTGTCAAGGAACAAGAAGATAAAGCAAATGAAGAAGCTGCTGAGGAAGAGGAAGGCTGATGAATGGACATCGATGTCTGCTCGTCGATCTAAGAGAGCTCGTGGACTTTGAGTGATCATACCTCTCTTAGTTTCTTTTTTTTATTGTTTGGCTGCTGTAAAAACTATTTTATTTGTGTTGGGTTGTTTAAACATTTTTTTGGGGGGAGTTCTTAAACTCAGGGGGAGTTTTTGATATGTCTTGCTTGTGTCGTTTGTGTTGTGTCCAGAAAGGAAAAAGGGGGAGATTGTTGAGAGTATTATTCTTGGCAATTTCCCTTTTCGTGTGTTTGCCTTTCTTGGACTTTGTTTTATTTAGGAGTCTAGATTTATTTCCTAAAGGTAGTTTAGGATTTTATTTAGTTTCCTTATTTTTAGCTTAACTTGTTTATCAAGACTAGGAGTCTTGATTATTTAAGGGAAATGGACGACACAAATAACACGGCTTTGGAGAGGAACGCAAGACATTTTTCTGAAGAAGAAGAACACAAGCAAAAGACCTACTTGGAGCTACAATCCAGAATCAAGCGATCTACAATGTTGCGTAACCAACGGAGGAGATCAGATCAGTCGTAGCATCAAGTATTTTGTATCAAGTGTTGATACATTTGTTTTCATATATTACTTAAACATTCTGTAATTGATCTTAAACGATTAAGTTATATAGTTTTCGAGTTTGTATACCCATGTCCGTAAGTACTTTTACTTATGGACTAAAAGTTTAATAAGTGTGATCATTTATTCTTATCCCGCTGCTAATTCAATATATCACTGTTTGGTGTTATTACTAGTGTTACTTAACATCAATCATAACATCTGATATGTTATAAGTTTACAGTTTCAAACTGGTTGATGTTAAGACTGGTGTTATTTATCACGAGACTTAACATCACTTTTCAAAATCATAGATCTACAAAACTACAGTAGAGATTGTCAAACTTGAATATTCGGGGTCCGTAAGCACACTCTTAGTCAAATGCGAGTGGTTTGATCCGACTCCAATAGGCACAAGAGTGCACTCTCAATATAAGTTTGTCGACGTTAATCATAAACGTAGATTCAATCATTGTGAGCCATTCGTACTTGCAGCCCAAGCTACTCAAGTTTATTATTGCCCGTATCCTAGTTTGAGACGAGACATGGTCAACTAGTTGACAGCTTGTAAGATTACGGCGAGATCAATAATAGATTTCATAGAAGAGCGAATGCCTGAGCAATCGTTTCAAGAGGATGTTTTTGAAGCGTGTGGTGTAATCCCATTAGAGGATGTTTATTTCTAGCTTAATGATCCACTTGTCGATGATGCCGATGCCGAACTTGTCGATGATGACGATGCCGAACATGACGATGATACGAAAAATGAGTTTATAAGCGAAGAAGAGACAAACAACGACGACTAATTTATAATTTGTGTCGGTTAAGGTTATAATGTTATATAATTAATTCACATTTAAAAAACAATATAATATTTTAATTTTAATTGTTATTAATTTAATTTCAATGTGCTCGAGGTCGTTTAGGTGAGGGGGAAGGGTACTGCTGGTCGTTCAAGATCAAGTGGTCGTTCAGGATCATCTGGACCCTCAGGTTCTGGTTTTTCTGACTTCTCATTGTCATAGCCAGTTGTGCCAACGACCTCTGATGATTTGATCGACGGTTTAGACGACGTAGATATGGAAATGGACCGACTTCTCTTGAGACCGTACCGGAGAGCCTTCCTATTTATGATGAGTGTTGTCGACTTTCTGGAGGCATCCTTGTTTATATCCTCGGTCGGAGGTAATTATTATAGTATTTAATATTAATAGATATATCGTTATGAATTGTAAGAAACTTCTAAAAAGGTTTCATTTTAATTTATATGTTTTTAGAGTGCGGAGTAGCTCTTCAGATTTACCTGTGATTCTTAGACGGATTCTTGAGGCTCGTGTGCACCCAGCTGGATGGAGGTATAGGCATATTCCTCAGGATCATCGTGACACATGGTGGCCTCTTTTCCAGGTATTTACATTAAATACAAACTTTATTTATTGCGTTACGTAAGTTTTACATTTTGTAACTAATTACTTGTTTTATGTTGTCTTAAATATGCTTTATTGTAGAGTTTCATGTTATTGGGACCAGAGGCGATATTCTAATGATGCCATTCGCCAAGCCTTTTACGTATCTATGTCTTATGCTTGGTCTAGCCGTCTTAATGAGTGGCGGCAGGCGTATGATCTCAGTGGAGAGATACTGGCATCTGCCGGCGAGCAGACCTGGAGGGCTTGGCAAGGGGCGTGGGCGAGGCAGAGGAGTTTGAGAGTTCACGGGGGGCTAGCAGGAACTGGATAAGCGAGCCAGAGGGTTCTAGTACTGAGATATCTAAGCATAGAGGCGGGTCTCAGGGGGCGAATCGCATACGAGATAACAACGTAAGTTATATATATAAATTTAAAATTTTATAATTCAAATAATATATATATATATATATATATATATATATATATATATATATATGATAAAATAATAAATTAATTGTTTCCGTGGGAGGAGATGGGTAGGGAACTCAGTGCGTACGAGCTTCTACTGAGTCTGCATCAGAGAGACAACGACTCGTTTACGGACCCCAAATCTCAATGGACAGCTGTAAGTTTATTTAATTTCTAAACTCAAATTATTTTATATATCAAGTTTATTTTTGTCATTATAAATCATGAAAACAATTAACCATTTTGTTTTATCTTTCAGATGGACGTTGAGACTACTTTGGAGAGAAGAAGTGCTGCACCACAGGAGTCTGGCACGTTTGTCAACCCGAACAACGTCTACCTCTCCGTTGTCAGGCCCAAGAAGGGTTGACAATTTGGGACGAGATCGCTCGCCAAGGAGTTCGATACAGGCTCCACTACTACGTCATCCCAGTAGGCCGATCCTCAACTGGAGCAGCTGTAAACGCAGTTCGAGGAGGCTGAGACGAGGCGTCAGGAGGCTAAGACGAGCCATGGAGGAGTTGCAGAGGTTACGCAATGCACAAGCGCTGTCTCAGGATGAGATGCAGAGGATGCGCAAGGCATAGGCGCAGGCCCAGATGGACTTCGAGCAGCGACAGGTTGAGGAGCGTATTAGGGTCGCGATGGGAGCATATCCTCCTCCTCCTCCCCGTCCCCCTCATGCTGATTAGATTGATCTCGAGATGTTGGATTATTTTTGTAGAATTCATTTTGAATTACTATTGTCAAATTCATTTGATTATGATTCGTATTTATATTATTTAATTTATTTTGCATTTGCGTGTTTTTTTTAAATATTTGTAAATAAGTGGATGAAAAAAAAAAGGTTCGTTATTTCAATTAATAAAAATAATATTTAAAAAATTAAAATAAATATACTAACAGCTCCCACATCCGTTGGTAGTATTAAATAGGATTTTATTTATTTTTTATTTTTTAATTAATTTCCGACGGGTAATTTTTTGTCGGTAAATCTTAATTACCAACGGGCGTAATATTCATCGGTAAATACCAAAAAAATAGGAATACCGACGGCAAATGGTCGTCGTAAAGCTATCGAAATTTGTCGATAGGTCAAATATTCGTCGGCAATTGAAATTACCGACAAAGATTTCGCCGACAGCTGTTATCCATCGGTAAGTGGTTTACCGACGGATATGGCCGTTGACGAATCCCTTTTTTTTATAGTTTAAAACTCAGGCTTATGGGCAATGCTTTCTCGAATCAGCCGAACCGAATAGTCTGGCGATCATAGTGAATTGAACCAAAATTTAGTGGATTGGCCTAATTGACATCTCTAAGATGCGACACCCTATGCCAAATAAAGGTGAGGATGTTCATATTATGTTTAAGATGAATACATTCAATTCATATTTTTACAATGATAAAAAGTGAAATGATAGATGAATAAACCAGAAACTTCATTTATTTTATTTTGTTAAAGTTTTATGTTGATTTGTGGGGCCTATGCTCAGGCTAAGACATATTATATATATATATATATATATATATATATATATATATATAAAACCATCTCTGGTGTGAGAACCAGTGATGGTTCTTACCGAAATATACACACAAAGATATATATAACTTAAGTATACATATATACAATTACTTATTTAAATATTTTAATATATTTTAAATAATTCCTTTTATTTTAAATAAAATAAAAAAAATTATCATGCAACGCACGGGTACAATATATATATATATATATATATATATATATATATATATATA
>BMAC01001092.1:196476-225130 GCA_014905375.1 Phtheirospermum japonicum
ATATATATATATATATATATATATATATATATATATATATATATATATATATAATGAACCTGGACATATAATTGCACTGTGCAATATTATATCTAAGGCCAGAATTAGTCCATAGGTTCACATGTAATGACTGGGGTTCTCATTTGAACCCAATCCTATATATATATATATAGAGAGAGAGAGAGAGAGAGATTAATTGTTAGCCATATATATATAAAAAAGTAATAAATATAATATAAGTAAGTAAAGATTTATTATTATTATTATTCAATATTAAAGTTTCCCAATTAAAAAAAATATAAATTAAAATTATTAATTACATATTTAATTTATATCAAAATTTATCATACATATCATGCTATTTAAAAACAAAATTTATGGTTAGATATGAATATAAAAGTAAGATTCTTACTATTATTTATGTTATATATTATAGTAAAACTAAAGTTATTTTTAGATATTATTTACCTTATAAACAAATTATTATTCAGAACAAAATGCTTCATATATCATCAACCTTCTTCATTATATCTTAATTTCACTTAACTGTATGGCAGCTCGAAATTACCATTTCAAAGCAACCAAAATAGCCATGAGAAGTAGGGTAGGTGCGTATTATAGGCGGATCAAGTAATCGTCAAATTTCGACAAATAATTTAATAAGTGTAATTACTACTTGAACTCAAAAATCAACAAAATTTCCTACTTTGTGGTTAGGGCAGATTAAAAATCGTCACGTAATTAATTGTTGATACGGCCTGGTCTAGTCTCTCTAGATCTTGTTCAGCTTACCTTGTTAAGCAAAAGTAGTCCAATAATTAATTCCTAATTAACTTCATTTCATGGCATAACTAACATATATAAAAAAAACTATAGATTAATAGTAAGAAATGTAGTAGCACGGTAGCGCATAATTAATTGTCTAGCACCCTTAGGTTGGGGATCAAAATCAACTTGAGTTAATTTCTAACTTTAATTTAATTGAGAAAAAAGTCAAATAAAACTCTTATTGTGTGTTAACTCACACACACACACACAGGGAGAGAGAGAGAGAGAGAACATTTTAGAATTTAAATAAAATATTATAAAATAATTAATAATTAATTATTATAAAATATGAAGAAAAAGCATGAGTTGATAATAATGAAGAAACTAGATGAAACTGATGAGTGATATTTGTTAGAAGGTGTAAACACGATTTGTTTTTTTAATTTTGTGTTAATGTAGTCATTAAGAATGAGTTTTATATTTAAAACTTAGACATTATACACATAACATGTATAGCATTAATAAATTTTGGCGGGTTGTATACTTCTTGATGTGAAAGAGGGGTGATAACCAGAACCAGATGTGTTGGAGCGAAACTTAAAATTTTGTTAAATATAAATATGTATATGTGTACAGGTGTAATGAAAATCTGGGGTGGGAGTTGCCAAGGGGGGAGTGGACTGGAATATCATCTGACAATGTGAACCCTAATATATTTTTTTGTATAATGTACCTATTTTAATATTTATTTTATGTAGTATATTTATATATTTATGTATAATTAATTTTTATAAAATTTAATTAATATATTTATATATTGATATATATTTGAGTTATGTGATTTATATATATAATGATGTACAATTATATATTATATAATGTATCTATATACTAATATATATCAATATTTTATATAATGTACAATAATCTTTCATAACTTTCTCTTTTTCTCCTCTCCTTCTACTCTTACTATGCGATGAGCGGATAAAATTGATAACTCAATTTATGACTAAACGAATAAAAAAATGGTAATTTTTTCTTTTCTCACCAAGTTCACCTTGAATCACAATCTATCGTCTAAACCAGAAATTTCACTCTTTATAAGCGTGTGTATATAATGCGATGTAAACACGACAAAAGAGAGGTCAGAAATTACGTTTTAATTAAGTTTAAAGATCAAAAATTAACTTTAACCAAGTTAATGAGGAAAATAGTTCAAATAAAAGTTTAGAGGACAAACTGACCAAAATGTACAAATTGAGGGCAAAATGGTTAAAATTAAATTTGAGGGCAAATTGACCAAAATATGCAAATTTAAGGCTATGTATGTGCTGTGATTGTGCCTATAAAAATTGATATACATTTATGATATTTAATGTACTTATATATTGATGTATATTTATATTAATAATATAATATATTTATTAGTATTAATTAATGTGTATTATCTAATGCACATATATAATAATGTACATTTAGTTATCCACGAAATCCACCTTAGTGATATATGTTTACACTCGAATCCATAATATAACAACCTTCATCCTCTTGGCTCCGTTTGTATATATTATGTGTCTTTATTTATTTTTCTAAAGTACTTACTGGTTTTAACAATCAATATAGGTTAGGAAAGATAAACTAGTTGAATCTTCTTGAATAGTACAAGAAATAGAGATTTTCTATAAAATCAGATAGGGCTCCGTTAGCCCTATAGGTAATATGGCATTCACTCACGCTCTCTAATTATTATTTTTTTTTCTTTTTCTCTTTTTTTTTATATATACATGATAGGGTGGATGTCATGTTATCTATTAAAAAAAAAAAACAATGATAAGAATTTGAGTGAATGTCATGTCATTTATAGGACTTTATAATGGAGCTTATTGATTTTATAGAAAAATTCAGATGCATATGGCACCGTCTCTCGTAAGACGGACCAAAAATTAACATTTACTCTACATAAATAAAAGTATTATTATTTGTTTAAAATTTAATTATAAAATATTGCTCAAAATAATAAATATATTATATTTGAAAAAAATAAAAGGCTCATTTTTCACATGATCACAATTTTGAGATTTATTAAGATATCTAGCAAGCCCTGAATTAGTTGGAAAAAAATAAAAAAAGAAGAAATTGAAAATAAAGAAAATGCAATGACTTTTATGAACATTATATATGCTACTTTGCCTTACTTGTACCAATAGAAGAGTGCTTGCAAAGAGTTAAATGGATGTACTGACATGTTTACTTAAATAAATCTCGTCTTTGGTGTGACCTAGCTAAGAGTTACACAAAATTGAATCATAAAATAAAAACTAGTAGTATATGATTCTTTTTACAAGCTAAGCTAGTTGGTTTAATTTTATTTGTGAAATCTAGTGTATACATGTAGATTAACTTATTTTAGTAAAATATTAAATAAAGCTTATGCTGTATCTAAAATTCTCAAATAGATCTATTAGTATTTTATAACTTGTGCCAAATTAACCCTCGCATAAAGGCGTCAAACATAACTAAATTCTCAAAAGGACTTTGCCAAAAAAAAAAAAAAACCTAGCATAAATGTCGCATGACATAATAACAAACTTTGAATTCGGAAATTATTGTGCAGATCTTAAATTAATTATGAGTATTATTTGGGTTAACCAGTGTATAACTCATGCGGTACACGAGACGGATCATAATAATTTGTATGAATTGAATCGGGGTGGAATCTTTAATATTGAATTGTGCAATTGCAAATTTAAAATAAATCAAAGGTGAATCATTACATATACAAATTATAATATGAAATAATTATATTTAGATTGCATTATAGTCCAATTGCATTTCAATTTGTCATTGTCATGAACTAATATTTCCCAATCCTCCTCAAGTCACTCACAAGACAATCACATTATTTAACATTAATGAATTTTTTAATTTATAGTTTTCTCGTTTATATGACACAATATTATTTAAAAGATCTCTATTCACTTTTTTTTTTTAATAATCTCCGCATTCAAGCTGAATTGAAAATATTATAATAAATTCTCTTATAATAATAATGAATCAAAAGTTCAAATTATATATGCATGTCATGTTAAAAATCAAAGACACACCGGACAATTGGAAAGCCCCGAAATTACATAAATAAGAAATATAAGAAGAAAAAATCAATTTAATTATATATTTGAGTCAAATTTAAAATTTATTAAAACATCTGTTTGATTATCTATTACTTTAAGAACTACATGGTTTTGTTTAACAATTATTAACAACTAAATAAAATAAACCATTGATCTATAACATAGTTTAAGAAAATTACTATATATTAACGTTTCGATTTTTTAAATTGAGTAGATTCATGTTTTTTTTTCTTTTTATCTTTATTAGCCACCAAAATTATGTCAAGGGTAAAAAGCCATATACACTAAATTTAATGAATTACAATATTTAAATTTCAGAAAAGAATGATTTATTAAATAATTAAATTTTTTTTATCATTATTCTTTATTTATTAAGTTCCCATTTTTTGTTATCACGTTTAATTTCTTACATAAAAATATTTACCATTCCCTAACAAATGTAAAAAATATCTCCATTGCATCATGAACATAATTTATTGTTCTAATCTGTTTCCTAATTTTAAGTTGTCTTAACTTCTAAACTCTGGAAAACACGATAAGAAAATACATGAGCATCATATTGCTAATATAAATGAAATAATTGTTACTCATGTAAAAGGAAAAGAATAAGGATAAGATATAAGAGAGAGACGAAGAAGACGGTAGAAATTAGGATTCTTTTATTCATTAAAAACTCTATTTATATAGTGTATCAATTACATGTTTTCATAATATATAAAAATAATAAATACCTAAACTGTTTCTCATCAGTTACTTGTTGACGAAGGCACACTAATTGTGTTTTTCTTTAAACACTCCCCCTTGTGCCAAGTCAGAGGGTGAAATGGTGTTTTATTGTTGACTCGTTAAAACCTTGACAAGTAACAAAATCCAGTGAGGAAAATAAAACTTGGTCTAAGGAAAAAGAGTACAACACACCTATATTGAGACTCCCCCTAAAGTCTACACCTCTCTTTGATATGTACATCTATCAAGAGAACTTTGAAAGTTTTCACTTCCTCAATTTACTTGATTCTTGAAAAAGTGCATAGTTGTTGCTTATAGAAGAGTTGTGGTAATATTACTTGTATTATCACATTTTCTTCAGTGATAGAGTTCAAGCCACTATTATCAGATATATGAATGATCATAATATTTACCATTGATAATCACAAACTACTACATAAATGATAATGATCTCTTTACATGGATGGAATGAGTAACCAACCACTACAAAAAAAAGCAGTTTTCCAAGGGATTTTTCCCTCGGTTCTGGGCGAAACCGAGAGAAATATTCCCTCGGAAAAACCCTCCTCGGTAGGAAGTAAACTCAATATTTTCTTTAAGGGTTACAAGACCATCTACAGTCCCAATTATATTTATGAATGAGAAAAATAAACTCGCGTCAATGGTTTCTTTTAGGTATCAAAGTACATTTTGATTCCATTCCAGTGACATTGCATTTTCTTGAGTTAAATCAAGATAATAATTTTAAAAAATTAATATTTGGTTAAGTGTATTAGTAATGGTACAATAATGCGCATATTGTACATAGGTAGAGAATTTCAACTCCCACCAGTTATTCGTCATTCCACTGACGAAATTGATATTTCTTTATATTTTCACTTTGACCAATCATAGGAGTGCTAGCATATTGCACTTATCCATATTTAATCGCCTGGTCATCTTTTGGATATATGCAAACTGTAGAATTTAGTATTCCACAAACTCGGTTTTAGTTTAAAGCCTTAACATGACCGAATTTTTCCAGGTTCATTATCTCAAATTAAAATTTCAAAAAACTAGCGATATCTCTTATTTCCATTAAGAGTGTATATTACGTTCTTTTCATCGACATATACAATTATAATCGCAGATTTGAAACTTATTTTCTTTATAAATACGCAAGGGCATAGATTATCTTTTCTCAATCAAGTAGTCACTTAAACGGTTATACCACATCCATCTGGATTGTTTCAATCCATAAAGTGAGTGTTTTAATTTAATTGCAAATGCAATTCGTGGCTTAGAGTCACTTGCCTTGGCAATGAAAGGCCAACAAGCACTTTCGTATATACCTCTAAATCACGATCCCCGTAGAGATATGATGTAACCACGGGTATAAGATGCATTCTCAGTTCTTTGGAATTATAACATCTATTATGGGAGAGTACATATCCCCATAGTCAATTCCAGGGCGTTTTGAGAACTTTGTGCTTCAAGTATGGATTTGCATCTCATGTCTTTATTTTTCTCATTTCGATTTCTGACAAAACTTTTTTTATGTCCTACAGGCTTTACACTTGGTGAGGTTAGCACTACCAAACCAAATACCTGACTTATTGTCAATGAATTTAGTTCTACCTGAATTAATTCTTTACATTTAGGTCAATTTGCTCTATATTGATATTTCAATAGAGTGTGGTTCGATACTATCATCAATGTGTGTAGAAGATCTTTTCATCAACTCATACAAACTCATATTGTACATTGAGATTTCTTTATTCTCTGGAATCATATTAAACTTCGTAGCGTCCTCCAGTAATGATTCATGGACATAAGTATAATCAGAGATAATCTCATGAGAGTCATTATATTCATTGATGATCAATTAAACTTGTGTCATACATGCCCTCTTATTCCTTGGGCGAGTATTGATCGAACCAAGTGACCTCCCCATGTTCCTTTTGGGAGTCACGACCTCAACCACACCTCCACTAAGTATGGTTGCAATGTCTTAATTTGAGACATTGTGCCCTTTATGGGGACTTTTAACCTTGCAGACACATTCGCAACTTGTATATATATGATCTCTTCACTTTAGAAATTGAGTCTTCTATACTTTGAAGATCAATTGTTCACTTTACTTTTCTTTCACGTTACATTGTGAAATGCGGGGATCATAATGAGACATAGTATGAAACTATTCATGTCATTCCATTAAAAAATACTTTTTCTTATCTCCCCCTAACGACGGGAAGACTGTCTCATTAAAGTGACAAATTCGCTAATTTAGCGATAAAGAGATCGTCTGTCAAAGGTTTCAAATAGCGGATGACTGTTAGAGATTCATATCCAACATAAATACTTAATTGTCTTTAGAAATCCATATGAATGCGCTGTAGGGGCGCAATAGGCACATATACTGCTTAATCAAATATGCGTAGATGAATTATCAGGCTTATATCCAGTTACCAACTGTTACGCAAAATATCTGGTTAGCAGGGGTTCATAAAAGAATAGGTAAGAGTTGCGTACAATATTACATAACCCTGTGCAAAGACAAATGAGTGCGCATAAACATTATCTTAGTCACCATCTATATTCTTTGTGATGGTATCTTCTTTGAGACCTTATTATATATGCACATTAGGGTACAAGATTCAGTACATCGATCTTTATGAAAATGCAATAGACATGAAGTAATTTTGATGTAAACTCTCTAGCATTATGAGTTTGGGTGCTGTATATGGATGGTGAGTCCTCAATCATATTAAATGTGCTAGAAGTTTTACAAATACAACATTTTTATGACAATACGTGTCGAAGTATCGACCAAAACTATAAAATACTTGAATGATCCGCATTTTGAATGGTTATGTCCACATGTATCACCATTTATCAATTATATGAATGGAATATTATACTTTGTATCTTTAGCATATGCAGGTCTCAATCATACAATTTTGCTAATGAACAAGTTTTGAAAAAATGAGTGATGTGTCTTTGAGATATGAATGTATGTAATGCTCCTAGTACTTTAGAATGCACTAGATGTATTGAACAACATTAGTTCGATACTATACTTTGCATCAAATTTCTATCTCATTTTGTGCTCCACTCAAAATGAAAGATGTCCATGTTAATTTCTTATACTATGGACCATCATATCACGACGACCAAAGAGTCCATTCCAGTCGTGTCAAAACTTGAATGAGTCAATGTCCAAAAGTTCTTTGTTGGTCATATCTTATGATTCAATAATCAAAAAATAGTAAAGTAAAATTACTAGATTGACTCTAAAACGTGCTTTCTTCCACATAAATTAAAGGTATAGTTCCATTCTCATAATAAGCCTCCATAGATGAATGAAATACTTTTCATTCTAATATTTTACATTATATACTAGATATGCTACATTATATCTAATAATTTTCTCACGAACCTTTTATGTGAATGTGAGGTAAATAAACTCAATTGCATTCAATGCTTTAGAATGAAATTTAAAATCTATCAATAAGCCTATTAAAATAATAATTAATTTAGATCAGGCCACATCACATGAATCTAACTCAAAATAAATTTTAAGACCAAATATAATAGTCTAATGTGAATGATTGATTATACTTTCATCAATCAAAATAGAGGATATCTATTCACTAAGAAATTTCTTTATCCATAGGTCTAACATTGGTATTATGAATAATAATGGCATGTCTTCTGCTATGTCCATAGGATATCTATTATCAATAAACCTCCATGACTTCTGCTATGTCCAATAAATATCACGAACTCTTACATATCATACCTTGTGGTTCATTATTCCCAAATAGGTAGGGATCAACATGTCTCTTCCCCTTTACATTGAGGTTATTTTCACTATTCAAATCGATCATAGTTAGCCTCAAAAAATTTCTTTATCCATAGGTCTAACATTGGTATTATGAATAATAATGTCATGTCTATTAAAATATTCATTTAGTAGAGGACATCAAGAATTCATTGAGATTTTGAAACTACATATACTTCCAATATAAGATTTGAGGTCAATATGAATTCTCAAGTTCATAAGAGAATTAACTTTGACTAAGTTTGACGATTCTTTGTCAATTAAGGGTTGATGGGTGATATTATTGTGGAATTGTAGTTATTTTAGTTTCCACATCAAACGAATAATGGTAGTACTAAATTGCTTTTGAGTATATTAAATTTTATTTAGATTGAGTTAGTTTAATCAATTTCTTTAGATAATGAATTTGAAGAATATCATAATCTTTCTTTGATATCATGTGAATATACTTTATTACAAGACTTATTTACACAATTCTTTATCGTTCATGAAATTTCATTATCATGAAAATATTCAAATATACAATCAATGATGCATACATTGAGAGTAGCTTATAAAATCAACTTGAAGAGAATTACCAACATACACATGAATTTATCAATTCATCGAAATTCATGATTAACAAAACGTATTGGCAAAATCATGATCAATATCTCATCTAATCATGTAAATAACTTTATTTACATAAGTAATAATATATTATGTACTGTATGAATATCATTAAAGTATTGCAAAATTTCATATTTGTCAATATTGCACATAACATCACATGCATATAATCATAGGTAACATATATACATATACATGAGGAATTATACATACCATGCCATATATACATATTGCCAAATATTTATTAGTTGTATATAATAAATAATAGGGTAATTCGAGTTACTTTGGAGTAAAGTCATGATTCTTTCCTAATTTTGTTTTTTCAATAGGTTTGTCCGCTTTCTGGTGACATTGACCTTGAAACCCGATCTCCACCATTCATATTTAACCAATATTTCTTTTGAATATTATATCCAAAATCCAGCTTCATCTAACAGTTAGATTGTGTGTAATTGATTTTTTAAAATAACTTGGACAGACAGTTTCGAGAAACAAGATCATCTCTGTTAAGACCTTATATGCAAATCTCCACCATTCATATTCTAATAATATAGGTTTGAAATAATATATCTAGGTTTTATCTTGATCCAACGGTTCTATTGTGAGAAATCTTGTTTTGAAAAACTCTGCACAGAAAATTGCGAAAGCAGAATCTGCTTTGTTCGAGAATTTATATATATTTTCCCGTATCTCTAAATCCAATATCCACCGTTCAGAATATAATTCAAAAGGTATGAAAGGTTCTGTAAAAACTTGAGCTTGATCCAACGGCTGAAACTCGAGGAAATGATTTTTCAAACATACAACGCAATTAGATTTTTGCCATACGAAAATTGTATAATTGTTGCTTTGGTTATGGAGGCTTATTCTCGATCATTAGGTTAGAGTTTCGTGCTGATAACGTGTAAAAGGAAAAGCATAAGGAGAAGATATAAAAGAGAGAAATAGGAGATGGTAGAAATTAGGGTTCTCTTAATCATCAAAGACTCCCTTTATATAGGGTATCAATTACATGTTTTCATAATACATAAAGATAATAAATATCTAAACTGTCCCTCATCAGTTACTTGTTGACGAAGACACACTAATTGTATTTTTCCTTCAACAAGTTATAGTTATTCCATCACGTCATCTTATTATTTCATCCCATTATTAATAAATCTCTTTTAATGTATTATCTCACTCGTTAAAATAAAGGGAAGTTCTACGGTACCGTGAAGGTACCATTCCTCACCTATTATCAACCATTGGATCAATTTAAAATTATAAATATTAAAAGATGGACGAATGTAAATGCATATGGGATGGGGGGCATGGTACCGTGAAGGCACCGTAGTCATTTCCTAAAATAAAAATGGTGGCTATTTAACCAACATAAGTGATAGAAAAGTAGCGAGCTCTCTGTGAGCTAATAAAGGTAAATGCAAGCATAATAGTTTTCTGTATAAGGTGGTGAATACAATAATGTGTCACATTCAACTGAGTAGTGTGTGGCTATTTATAGCAAAACACATGACTATGACAACCCTAGAATATGCGGCTAAAATTTCTACACTACAACCTGACAACGGCTATTTACAATGAGTGGCTAAGATTGGTACAGTACAATCTGACAACTGTAGTAGACTACGTACTGACCTAGGGCTGACATCATCTGATAGTGTAAGCTCCAAGTAATCATAGCGGGCTCTTATAGCGACCTCTCATACGTCGGTACGCATGCGACCTAAAGTCACCAGGTTGTTGATCAGGTCGACTCTTATGATCAGGTTGGTATTCATGCGACCTATTGGTATCAGGTCGCTGATCATGTAAGCACTCATACGACCTGAATTCTTTTGGTCACTCTACTCTATCATGTCCCCTAAATTCAAACGAGGTTAGAGGCAGAACTTGAAGCTGACTTCTTAACCGAGTGAAGAACTGTTGCTCAAGGGTTTAGTTAGTGAATCTGCTATCGGATAAAGATATGGAACATGATGCACTTTCAGCTTGTTTGAAGCAACCTGATCTCTAACAAAATGAAAATCAATTTCAATGTGCTTGGTTCTGGCATGGAAAACATGATTGCTCGCAAAAGATATGGTGCTGAGGTTATCTAGGCAAACAATTAGAACTTGAGGGAGTTTAACTTTTAGCTCAGAAAGAAGGGCTTGAATCCAAATTAATTCTGTTGTTATATGAGTTAAGCTTCTGTATTCAGCTTTTGTGCTTGATCTGGAGATAGATGATTGCTTCTTGGAGCACCAAGAGATGAGATTTTGTCCTAAAAAGACACATAAACCAATGATTGTCTTCCTGTCATCTAGGTCGCAGGCCCAATCAGAGTCTGAAAAACCTGTCAAGTGTATACCAGAGTGTTTTGTAAATTTAATGCCATAGGTCGCAGTTCCTGCTAGATATCTCAGGATCCTTTTGACTGCTCTCCAGTGAGTATCAAGGACTTTGTTTACACTGAAGGCAATGTATGGCCTAGTTATTATTGCATACTGCAGTGAGCCAACTATACTTCTGTAAAGGGATACATCAACAAAGGGAGCACCATTATGCTTGGGCAGGATAGGGGATGTGACCATAGGTGTGGGTGTTGGTTTGGCCTCAAGCATCTTAGTTTTACATAGTAACTCTTTGATATACTTAATCTGTGAGGGATGCATGCCGGTTTCTGTTCTGTGTACCTCAACCCCTAAGAAATGGTGGATCTCTCCCAAGTCTTTAAGAGAGAAAAACGTGTGCAGCTGGGTAATGAACTTGGAGATTGCCGATGTATTATTACCAGTTATCAAATTGTCATCAATGTAGACTAGAAGCCAAATGCAGGAGGTGCTTGTGTTTTTGTAGTACAGAGAGTGATCAGACTTGGAGTTTGAGAAGCCAAGAGTATACAGAACTTGTTTGAGCTTGAAAAATCAGGCTCGAGGAGCCTGTTTGAGGCCATACAGGGATTCTGCTAGCTTGCAGACATGTGTTAGACAAGAAGGAAGTTCAAAACCAGGAGGTTGTGCCATGTATAGTTCTTCATAAACTTGTCCATTTAGGAAAGCATTGTTAATATCAAGTTGCCGAACATACCAGTTGTAGTGAGTGGCTAAGGACAACACAATTCTGATTGTGGTTAGCTTAACCACTAGACTGAAGGTTTCTGAGAAGTCAATGCTAGCATTTTGACTATATCCCTTTGCTACTAGTCTAGCTTTGTATCTAGCAATACTTTCATCAGCATGTCGTTTAGGCTTAAAAATCCATCAGGAGCTTATGATGGACTTGTTGGATGGAGCAGGTACAACAGTCCAGGTTTTATTGTGAAGCAAAGCTTGATATTCAGTATCCATGGCCTTTTTTCAAAGAGGACAATTACTATCAGTGATTTTGATGGAAATGAGCTGGCTTTAAGGCTGTATAAAGTTAGTAGTAGGTAAGATGTCATTTGGATTAACCGAGGTACTTGTTTGGCTTGTAGCAGTATCATCTGTTGTGGCCAGATTCATTTTTTTATAAAAGAGGAGGGAGCATCAGAGACAGGCTAAACCTACTCTGATACCATGAAAGAAAGTAGCAATCTCTCTGCGAGCTAAGAAAGGTAAATGCGAGCATAATAGTTTTCTATATTATATGGTGAATACAATAATATGTTACATTCAACTGAGCAGTGTGTGGCTATTTATAGAAAAACATATGACTATGACAACCCTAAAATATGCGGCTAAGATTTCTACAGTACAGGCTGACAACGGCTATTTACAATGAGTGGCTAAGATTGCTACAGTACAATCTAACAGTTGTAGCAGGCTAGCTGTACGTACTGTACCAGGACTGATATCATCTGATAGTGTAGGCACCAAGTAATTACGGTGGGCTCTTAAGGCGACCTCTCATAGGTCGGTAAGCATGTGACCTGAAGTTATCAGGTCGCTGATCAAGTCGGCTCTTATGATTAGGTTGGTATTGGTGTCAGGTCGTTGATCATGTAAGCACTCATGCGACATGAATTCTTCTGGCCACTCTACTCTATCATGCTCCCTCAATTCAAACGAGGTCAGAGGCGGAACTTGAAGCTGACTTCTTAACCGAGTGAATAATTGGTTGTTCAAAGGTTTAGTCAATGAATCTGCTATCTGATAAAAAGATGGAACATGATGCACTTTCAGCTTGTTTGCAGCAACTTGATCTCTAACAAAATGAAAATCAATTTCAATGTGCTTGGTTCTGGCATGGAGAACAGGATTGCTCGCAAGAGATATGATTGACTAATAAGAAGATTGAAATAATTAATAAATTAAAAAAAAAGTATTCAAGATTTTTAAAAATCCTATTTTCCCTTAAACAAGAGGGATTTAAGCATACAATATATATATATATATATATATATATATATATATATATATATATATATATATATATATATATATATATATATATATATATATATATATAGGTCAGGGATGGCAAACACCCCCCCCTCCCCCCCCCCCCTTTTCGTTCATTTCCGCCGCGAAAACATAGCCGCCGCCCATCCCGGCCCGAGCCGGCGCCACAATCCGCGCCCGCTTCCTCGGCGCCCAAGAATGCTGGATCCTGGACGGAAGAGCGGCTACAAGAAGGGCTTCTGACCCCTATGAGCTCTTTTACGACCTGATTTTCCTTGGCTTCGTGGTTACAAGTTGACCTGGACCCATTTTTGAATGTCACATTTCCCTTCCTTACCGGCCCGCACTATCCGTTGGCATAATCCATCCCTCCCCAACACCTTCTTTTTCCCTACTTATTTATCCTTCCCCTCATTTTCCCCTCCCCAACCAAACCCTTCCAATCCCAAGGATAAAGATGCTCTTAGGAAATGCAAGTTAGGAAAATCATTGTTTGATTTCCACGATGTCTATAGTTCTGATTTTATGCAATTATTAAAAAAAATCATGATATAAAAAATTGCTGAATTTAAATTTCATAAATGTGGAAGATAGGTAGAAAACTAGAATAAATTTTTTACATTTCAACAATTAACCAAACCTCGAATTAATTAATTGAAACAAAATTTTACCATTTAATTAACCTAATATATGCATCTTATATTTTCATAATTATGACAATTTATCTTATAAATATGCAGATACTTTTGAATCAATAAACATAAACTTCATCTTCTTTCCTATGGGATTCTCCAAAATAAAAATGGCACCATTGTTATCTAATATCAAAGCATCAAGAACTCAACCAACGTCGAGTGGGTTGTCAAAGCACGACTTGACAAGATGTACGAGGTAATAGATTATGAAGAACACTCAAAAGTTAAGGATGAGTTTTATAGAGGTTATTTATTATATTTTATAATTAAAGGTTCAATTTTTTTATAATCATATATAAATATAAATTTAAATAAATATATTTTCTTGGATGATTCTATAGAGGCAAAATGATGTGGATATACTTTAAGAGATAGCGAGCCAACCACAACATAAATCATGGATGGTTATTTGGAGTAATATATCATATATATATATATATATATATATTATATATTATAGGGTTGGGTTCAAATGAGAACCCGTCATTATATGTGAACCTAGGGACTCATCTGACCATTAGATTGGATAATATTGATGGTTGAGATCATGACATGTCAGCATGGTAATAATGTAAAAAAATGCATTAATTAATTAAAAATAGTATTTTGGACATATATCAACGTTTACAAAGAGCACTACATTGTTCTTTAGAAAGCACAATAGATTAAGAAAAAAAAACACTACGATTGTATACAAAAAGCATCGCAAATTTCGTCTATAAACTGCAAATTCAAAATTTTGAAATGAAACTCAAATCTTCAACAAACCATAACTTTTTCAAATTTTATTCGTTTTGAATGAAATATATATCAAATTAATCACATTCTCAAGATCTACAATTTAAGATACATATTGCATATTTTAAAACGTAAATATATATATATATATATATATATATATATATATATATATATAATTAAATTAAAAAAACTGGACTGATTTTAGCACTACAGTACTGTGTAAAAAGCACAATGAACCTGGACATATAATTGCACTGTGCAATATTAGATCTAAGGCCAGGATTAGTCCCTAAATTCACATATAATGACGGGGTTCTCATTTGAACCCAATCCTATATATATAAATCAGAATGGCGTGTACAATGCACCCTTTGCTCCTTGCGTTGGTCAGCAACTTTGACCATCCTTTTTCTTTCTTTTTTTCTTTTCGTTTTTTATTTCTTCTTTCCTTTTTTCCACCCTTGCTCCTTGCGTTGGTTTGTTGACGTTATATATATAATAAAAAGAATTTATTGTAATAAATAATTTTTCACATCTAAAAAAAATTAAAAATTTATTATTAATAAAATTTTGAAATACTCATAAATATTATTATAATAGAAAATTAATCAATAATGGATATATAAATAAAATAAAATATAACATCCTATCTCAAATTCTTTTTCTTATTTGTCCAAAATTATAATAGAATCATAGATTTAATCATAAATTTATGATTAAGTAGATTTACTAGATTTAATAGATAAAATATAAATAGTATTGGAATATGAAAAATAAGAATTAAAATTGTTGGGGAACATGTGCGACCCATAAAAAATAGGTTTATGAGTATGAAAGAATGAGATAAAAGGGGTTGGGAAGGAAATTAAATAAAAGGGGTTGGTGATGTGAAGGAGATTTTGGTGATTTGGCACATTGGAAATTGAAAAAGTGGAGAGGGGATAAGGCTTGTGTTAAAGATGCTCTAACAAAGCTCACTTCTCTATTATACACTTTACCAATTTTGAAGAAATTAGTAAATGAGAAATAATATTAAAATGAGAAATATTTAATAAATTAAGAATACCAAATAAGTTTAACATTTATTCAAAAATTAATATATAAATATAAAAAATAAAGTAAATACAATAAGTGAATTCTACTCATTGATTTGATCATTAGATTTATTTAATTAACTCTTGGATCTTTTGAATCTTAGTTAAATTTTTTTTATAACTATAACTTGAAAAATAGAAGAATTAATTGTATAAATGCTTTTTTATGAAAATCATATATTTCACCTGAATTATTTGTAAAAAGTAGAAATGAAATAATAAATTTTCTTTTTTTAAAAACAATGATTTCTATGATAATCATATAAGCTATTTTACTTTGCACCAATGTACGAGGTCTTTATCTTAAAGGAGTGCTTTATTATAATGCAAAGAGTTAAATGGATGTACTGACATTTTGGGGGGAAATTTCATTTTTGGTACACTATATTGACCACTTTTCAAAAAAGATACGTGATGTTGGCCATCATCAAACAACATCCATTAAGTTGGCCAATTCATCAGAAAAGGTACAAAAAAAATCCAACCAGACTTTTTTGCTGACGTGGCGTGATTCAATACTTTCTTATCATTTTTACTTAATTTTAAATATTTAATTGAAAAAAAAACTAGGAAAATTTTTATTTTTGGTACACTATGTTGGTCATATTACACAAAAGGTACGTGAAATTCGTCAATTCATCAAAAAAGGTCCAAAAAAACTTTGATCGGTTTTTTTTCTTGATGTGGCATGATTATATATTATTTTATTAATTTTCTTTTACTTAAATATTAAGTTATATAAAAAAACCTGTTTTGCCTTCATTTTCTTTTCTTTTAATCAAATAAATAAAATCTTAATTAATAAGAAATAAAAAAAATAGTGATAAATATATAAACATAAAATAAATCTTCAAAATTATAAAGTTCATATAATAATTTATATAATTTTATATTATTAAAATCATAATTAATACAAAATTAATAAACTCGGAGATAAATATAAGAATATAAAATGAATCTTAAAAAAATAATAAAATATATATATAAATATATATGAGAAAATCTATTATAAATAAATTTTGAACTCTCTATATTTATTATATATTTTTTTTAATATTTTTATTATATTTTTATATTTATAAATGATTTATATTAATTTTTATTGATTATAATTTTATTAATTAGATTAACGGAAAGAGAAAAGAAAAATATAAAAATAAAAGAGAGAGCAAAACACATTTTTGTCTTTAATTTATTTTTTATAATTATAGAAAATTGATAAGAAAATATAGAATTATACCACTTTAGAAAAGAAATCCGATCAAAGCTTTTTTGGACCTTTTTTGATGAATTGACAAATTTAATATACCTTATTTGGAATGTGGCCAACATAGTGTACGAAAATAAAAATCTTCCCAGTTTTTTTTTTTTCAATTTAATATATAAAATTAAAGAAAAAATGATAAGAAAGTATTGAATCACGCCATTTCAATAAGAAAGTCCGATCGGGCTTTTTTTGTACCTTCTTGATGAATTGACCAATTTAATGGACGTTGTTTGATGATGATCAACATCACTTATTTTTTTTGAAAAATGGTCAATATAATGTACTAAAAAATGAAATTTTTTTGACATTTTGGCTACTTAACTAAACCATGCCTCTCTGATATGACCTAGCTAAGAGTTACAAAGAATTGAACCATAAAATAAAAACTAGTATATGATTATTTTTACAAGCTAAGCTGGATGGTTAATTTGATTTGTGAAATCTAAGTATATACATGTAGATTAACTTATTTTAGTAAAATATTAAATGAAGCTCAGACAAAAATACATTTTATTTAAATTTTGAAAATAGATTTTCTTCCACTTCTTGTGCCAAATTAACCCTCGCATGAAGGCGTGAAACATTACTTATTTCTCTCATAAGTATTGTGCCAAAAAAAACTTTGCATAAATGGTTCATGACATAATAACAAATTTTGTATTCAGAAATTATTGGGCGAATCTTAAATTAATTATGAGTATTATTTGGGTTAATTGGAAGCATAAAAATTTTGTCTCTTAATTAAGTCCATAAACAAAACAACTTGTCTCATAATAATACTGATATATATATATGTTTGAAGATTTTCTATTTACTAAACTTATATATTATAATTTTAGTATAATTATGAATACAAAATCTAAAAATAAAATAGTTGTAGTGAAGTAAAAATTGAGAGATATTTTCACGTTGTTATTTATTTATATTTTTATATATATATATATATATATATATATAAATTTTTACCTGTTCATGTGTTACAAATTAAAAATCAAATACGAAACAAAATTTGCATGTCCCAAAAAAATATAAAATATAACATATAACATATCCTATAATGTATACAGTTTAATTTAAATATCAAATATAAATATTTTGATCCTAACACTATTACTCTGCAAAACCATCTGAAGAATTAGTTTGGAGAACTACCTGGAGGATCAGGGAGAGGCCGCTGAGGTTGCACTCTCATCGCTGCGACGACTTCCTCCATCACCTACTGACGAAAAGTCATCTGCAACTCGAGCCGCTCACGCGCATGCTCCTCGTGCATCGCCTGGAGCTGCTCCTGATGGGCCTACTCATTCGTCTCGAGTTGACTCTAGACTTGACTCTTCAAAACTCCCAGCTGCGTCTGGAGCTTCGTGACACGACAATCTGGAGTAGCGGAGGTACCACCTTTGGAAGTCTTCAAATCTAGAAGACCTCCTAAGTATCCCGTGCCAAATTCACGACCCTTCTTCGTCCTCGTTAACGTCGGTAGAATTCTGTGAGGAAGTACGTGTCTCCTCTAGACATCTCTGATACTTTTCTTGCAATATTTTGATTGATGTATTACCATTACGAGGATTAAAAATGAAAGATATATATCTTTATATTAATTACATCTAAAAATTACTTACAAAAATTTGATGAGATACAAGATCAGTAAAAGTGTCGTCGGGTCTCTGGTACATAGTCAAGAAAAACTCAATATTTAAATTATATTAAATTTATCACTAATTATTTACTTACAAGTTAAAGTTACAAGCACATTTAAATTTACTAGCGAGCTGACGTGCATGACCAATTGCAGTTCGAGACCCGCCTCTATGCTTGGATATCCCAGTACGAGGTTTGTCGGGCTCGCTCATCCTATTCCTGCTCGCCTGCTCGAAATACTTCTTATTCTCCGGCTTCTCAAACTCCACTACCCATCCCCTCCAAATGTCCTCAGTCACGCATGCAGACACCCTTCTCCATTCTCCACTTCGCCTTCCACTCATGGAGATGGATACGCCACAAGTGAAATATAGAATTACAAAAGCTACGCTGTACGACCTCCTCAGAATACAAACTCGGGTCTCGATAACAGCGCCTCTGTAAAACAAAACAAATTAATTAATAAAAAATATTATATATAATAACTTTTGAAAGTATTATTAGTAAATTATAAAGAGAAATTTTTTTACCTCCCAATGTATGCTGTTTTTTACACTTTGCCCCCCAAAATATTTTTTGTTACACTTTGCCCCTGATGTACAATAATTTTCGACGTTGTCTCCTAAACTTTATTTCCGGCAGAATAATCCTTCTACATTCCATCGACGGGCAGTTGGGGGGAAAAGTGCAGGAATCTTATAGTTTAGTGGGTAAAGTGCAAAAAAACTTAAAATATGGGGGGCAAATTAAAAAAATATAAATATTGGGTTTTTGTCATAAATTTTTATATTTGAAAAAAATATATAATTTTAATCTTATACACACACACACACAAAGTTGTCAATACGATTTCAATTAAAAAAAAAACCACCCACCTACCCACCCCACCAATAAATCTCCAATTAATATTTATAACTTTCTAAATATAAATGTTGTCGATACATCTTTTATATTACTAAATATGAAATACATGACTAATTATTATGTAAGTTATTAGGCTAAATAACATAATAATATATTATTATGTAATATGATTGAACAAAATAGAATAAAGGTGTATTTCATATATGCATTATAATATTATGATACGAAAAATAAAATTAACAATCGATATTATTATTTCTATAAAAAGTGTGATTAAATACTATTTTAATCACGAGTAAATTGTTATATAAGATTGTATCACCATATTACTTAGAGAAAAAAATTTAAAAACGACTTTAATATTTACGTCCAAGTGCAATTATACTTATATTATAAGATAGTTTCTTAATTATATCTTTTTTGCTATATTACTGATTACTATGGTATCATTTCACGATTATCTATCTATCTATCTATATATATATGAGATATAAATTCTTTTTTAATAAAAATAATAATTTTACATAAAAACTCAATATTAATATTATTTTAATTTATTCATTTATTAATTTTTATTTTATATTATGGTATGTTTTATTTACTTAATAATATTTTAGAATTTAATATTACTTTTTGTAGCTATAAATTTATATTTAATTTTATATTCTTTACAGATTTATTGGTTTGTTTTCATTTTTTGAATTTATTAAGTAAATATTTTAATTTAATTATAAGTTTTTTTTATTTTGTTTATCTTAATTTATATAAATAAATAAATTCATTTAATATCATTTGACGATATTTATATTTTGAGTTTGCTTTGGGTATTTCAGATTTATAAACTACTTATTTAGCTTTATTTATAGATTTTATTATATATATATATATATATTATATTTTATATTTCAGATCTATTTTATATTTTTATTTTCTTCAGATTTATTTTATACTTATATTTCCAGATTTGTTCTATATATATTTATATTTTTGTAATTGATTTTTATTGTTTTCTATTTTATATTATATTTTTCTCGATTTTTATTTTTTATTTTAGATTTATTTAATAATTTCTTAGAATTTAATTATAAATTTGTATAGTGATTCAACTTATTTTGAAAAATTTCTTTTTAATTTTATTCTATTATTATTATTATTATTATTATTTTGCTTCTTTTTGATTTTTCATTTTTAATGAAAAAATATTTACAATTTAATTATTAGTTTTTATATTTTATTTATATTGTTTTTAATTTTTTTTTTCAGTTTTATTTTACAGCATTCGAAAGTATTTATATTTTATATTTGATTTCTCTGAGTTTTGTAAATTTATTAACTAATTATTCAGATTGTTTATATATTTTTATGTTTATTTTAAATATTTTATTTATTTTATATTTCTTCACATTTTTTTACGTTATTATTTTTCAGATTGGTTTTTTTAATATTTTATTAGATTTATTATATACATGTTATATTTTCTATTGATTTTTAAATTCAAAATTCAAATAAGATATTTTCAAATTAATATTATCATCTAAACTAATAAATATTATTCATTATTTTAACACATAGAACGGGTACACTAGAAAAATCATACTTAATTAGGAAAAAGAAATATTAGACAACTAATTAGTGGATTTAGTGTGTAAATGGGATTAGGTGGAGACTATGCCAGAATTCTGAGAATTGTGTTTGCAAACACACCGTCCGAACACATGGTCCCTCAAAATCACTTAAGACCTCCTAATTACGAACATAATTGGAACCGTGTTTAACCACTTGGAAATCACTGCGAAATAATGAAAAAAATAATTCACTCAAAACAATTGTAGATTGAGTAATAATAGAACCATGTTAATTAAGTTTGTGTTTATATTTAATTACCGCAAATTATGTTGTTGGGTTTTTCAAATTTCATATATCTTATGAATCCCACAAGTCGGCCTTAAATGCGCTCATTACTGTGAGAAAGAGTATAATTTTGATCTAAAAACGGAAAAAAGGGGAAAGAATAATAGAACAAACACATAAATGGAAGGAGAATAATTAGTTATATTAATAGATGTGTATCACTCTATCGATTATTCAGATTTATATTATCATAACTGTATATGGTTTTAAATATAATGAAATGCGTGTAGTAAAAAGAATTTAATTACTAGACATAGTTAAGAAATAAAAAAATGATTAGATTGGTTTGTAACATTTTTTTAACTATAGAAATTTCTGTTTCCCAATAATACGGTACAACAACTCAAAATGTTAAAAAGTAATTTGTCGCAACATAGACCTAGGGTAACTTTAGTGCAATAGCTTAAATTTTTTTATTTACTATTGAGGAGACAAACCTTAATTATTATATGAAATTCAGATCATAATATTGTACATGATGATGAGAATAGGATTGTCAATGATGTTACCCTCTTGTCAATTTAGATTCTCTATTCAATTTCTTAATCGACTTTTACTAATTCCTAGTCAATCAGATTTGACTAAAATATTCATAATTTTTAATAACAGTAGAACATTAATTTAATTTCTTACTCCGTAATTGTTAATACATATAGATATAGATATAAATATTATTAGGCAAAATATGTTAAAGACTTAATTAATTCTTGAAAAGGAATTATATTCCAATGTAAATTAACCAGTAAATACTATGAGCACTGTAGCCAATTATAATAATTGGAATTACAATGTAAATTAACCAGTAAAAAAATATTTAGTTTACGATAGACCAATTATATCTCTAAATTTGAGATATATATATATATATATATATATATATATATATATATATATATATATATTACCAACATTTTTCTCCAAATTGTAGCGAACAATCCCTAGTATGTGAACTATGAAAACTAGACACAATATTATATCATGTTATATGTATTGTTATTTTTAGTAATGTACAATATTTCTAAGAGAAAATCAAGGGAATAAACAATATGCTATAAAGTTACAATATATACTGCTATTTTCATTTATGTAATATGTAATCAAAATCAATCAATTTTGTAAGAAATAGTTTAGCATTACATAATAGAAAATAACAATACATGTAATATTATATAGAGTTCTTATTCTCACACTAATACTTAATTCTCATTTGATTAATATCTTTCACAAAAAAAGAAAATATTTGTTGCTTGTAATATTTATCACAATAATTTTACATACAATTTACGGTTTCATTAATATTTGCTTACAAATTTTCTATAGAAAAATTCACTTTTCTTATAATGCATAGATACTTAATTCAAGTGTTAAAGTACAATAATAATAATAATAATAATAATAATAATAATAATAATAACAACAACGACGACTAATCGTACTCACCATCCATCAACCTAAAAACTCTTTCCCGATTGCGTGTGTAAAAATCTCACAAAGTTCATGTATTTAATTAACGCAATTATATTGTTGGGTTCTTCAAGTTCATGTATTTTATGAATCTCACAAAGTCGGCATTAAAGGCTCTTTACGGTCAGAAAGAGTTTATTAATTTTGATCTACACGGGGAAAAGAAATGAGGAGAATGAGAAATAATAAATTAACAGTGATATAGAACATAAAACATAAAAGGAAGGAGAACAATTTGTGATATGACTTGATGCAATTGAGCGAAACACACTCTAGCAACTTTTTTAATTTACATTTTCACAAAAATATGTGATTTAAAGGACGCAAACATATTAATGTATGGGATTTAACCGAAGCAAATAAAAAAGTAACTAATTACTGAGTTGATCATCACCAGTAACAAGATTTTTACTATAGAAATTACTGTTTGCCAATGATGCAAAATCAAAACTCGAACATTTAAAGTAATTTGTGGCAACATAGACCTTCAACCTAGGGTAACTTTAGTGTAATAGCTTTTACTTTTTTTTTTTTTTGTTCATTTCAACCATCGAGGAGACAAATGTACTTTAGTTATTAGATGAAACTTAGATCATAATATTGTACATCATGAAAATAGGGTTGTCAATGATGTCACCCTTATATTTATCTAGACTATCAATTAAGATTAATTTCTTTTTTTTTTCGTTATAGTCAATCAGTAGTTGACTTAAAGATTCATATACAAGTCATCACCAATAAATATTTTAAAAATGATATTTTGTAATTAAAATTTACGGTTACCTCCACAAAATATTTTTTCTACCCGTCTGATTTTTGATGTTCAATTCAAACAAGAGGTAGAAAAATCAAAATAGGAAAAATATGGAATGAATGGAAAACTTATTTTCTACCAAACTACACCAATAAGTCAAAAACATTTTTGAGATTTACTGATACAAGTGCAGTAAATATGTATTAATAATTTTAAATTGTGTTCATAAAAAATTACGTATTTTTTAATATTTACGCACAATCTTTTTCTGTTAGTATAAATTACCTTCTTGTTGTAATGCATGATAATGAGCTCTCCTATAATTCATATGAGCGAAATATACATTAAGTTGTAGGTTTGAAATAAAAAGATTTAAATTCACAGGCCTAACTTATTTATTTTGTTGATGTAGTTTAATTCAACAGATAATTTAGGTATTCAAACAATAAAACCATACACCAGTTTTTACGGTTCTTCTATAGAACCAGATAGGACTCCATTATGGAGCCCTATAAATGACATGGCATTCATCCGAACACTTAATTATTTTTTTCTTTTTATTTTTTCTTTCTTCTTTTATAAATGCACGGTGGGATGGATGCCATGTGTTATATAGGGCTCCGTAACGGAGCCCTATCTGGTTCTATAGAAAAATTACCAGTTTTTACCCATTATTTAGTATTTAAAATATTTGATAACTAGGTAGTTGAACCCGATTGTTATAAATAATTTTATATTTCATTAATTATAAAATGATGTGATTAACAACTTATTTTGATTACTTCACCTACAAATTAGTTAGTATGTATTTATTAATTAGCACCAGTCGATGCTTAACTTTATCACGTTCTTTCCAGAAAATCTTGAATTATTAATTGGAAGCTCATTAATAATAGTAATATAAAGTTTAAACTAAGGTCTTATATACTCGATTCAATTTTTTATAATTCAGCCAAGGAAAAGAAAACCCACCCACGTACACACACACAAAAAAAAAACTAAAATGTAATATTAATTGTCAAGCATTTTTAAATTAAAGGACGATTTGGAATTAAATATGAAAAATACAAAATAAATAAATAAATCAAAACTGGAATTATATTAAATACAGGAAATTTCTAGGTATCACGCGTGAGGGCATAATTCTTCACTTAATTAGAACCGATTGCATTGAAAATTAATTACAAATAATAGTGAATAGACATTTCCTAAAATACAAGTCCTAATTGTAATTCCATTTTTACGAACCACGAAGTTCAAATTTATGTAATTAGTACTCTTCGGGGAAAAAAACAGATTGTTTAAGCTTTTATAATAAAAAAGATGATACGGAAATAATCTAATGAAGTTTGTCAACATAATAATTACCACGAGAACCAAAATTTCAAACCACCACAAATTTTGCAGTAGATCCATCTTCAACCATTCTTAATGAAAGAAAATTATATTCTCGAAAATTGGTCAAAACTAACTTGAGGAAAATGAAATGAAACTTTCAAATCCATTGCAGAATCACACATGGAGTGACATAGTATATAGTAGTAATAATAATTAAATAAATAACAGAATAAATCGCGCGAGAATTTTGGGTATTTGGATTTTGGGCATATGGGTCGATTGATGAGAGTTAGATGCAGGCTCTTGGGATTGGATTCTTTTGGATAATCTTAATGATGATTTTAATAAATAGAAATTATTTTAAATTTACGGAATAAATATAGTAATAATTATTGATAAATAAACTAAGGGAGGGGGTACTGACATAAAAGCAGCGGGTTTTACGGAACAAAGGGTTGCAAAAGCCTGTTCGAATGACACGTGTCACGATTAATAGCCGTAGATCATCATGCAGATGGATAATAAACCATCTTTTAGATCACTCTTAGTTGATGATACCAACGAGCGAGACACGGCTAGAGAGAGAGAGAGCGAGAGTCAAATACAAACACCGTGTGCTGTGTGAGAGAGAGAGAGAGAGTTTAATTATCCGCGTGTGAGTGAGCAAAGTGGTAAAAAAGCAACTGGACTTGCTTAATAACAGTAAATTTGAGTTGAAAGAGCATAAAAAATTAGTAGTAAGTAAAAAAGAAAATTGAGAAGGGCCCTTAAATTGGTTATAGAGAGAGAGAAGCAGTTGCTTTTGGGGAGGCCATGGCGGCGTGGCAGAGCTGTAATTCTGCGTCTTTAATGCGAGCAACAGAGCCACAGAATTGAAGGAGCCGATTTTAATTTACTAAAAAAAGCTGTCACAGCCCACTTTCTCTCTCCCCCAAAAAAACATATATACACACACCCAACCCACTCTCTTAATTCTTCATTTATAAACCCCCAAGTTCGTTTCAATTTGTTCGTTGTTGTGACTTGTGAGTAAAGTGAGTGGGTTTCATGCAAATTAAAACTCACTCATCACACAAGTTAATATTCATTCACATTTCAGAATTTGTCTGCCCTAAAACCAACAATCCAATAATCCCAAAACCAAAACCAAAACCAGGTGTGTGCCTATCATGATCAATTAACGCCTGTCCCATTATTATTATTATTCTTATTATTATGGATTGTTGCCATTCCTCATCACAATTAATAACAAAATGGCTGGCTTTTTCTCACTAAGCGGCGGCCTCGGTGTCGGCGGCGGAGGGAGAGGAACCGCCGCCGCCGGCGGGAATAACAACAGCAATAGAAACCCTGATCAAGAAAGCAGCAGCCATAACAACCCATCCTCCGAGATTAACCCCGAGAGCTGGTTCTTGTACAGAAATGAAGAAATCCAATACAAGGGTTTTCGAGCTCTGGCAGCCACAGCCGCCGCCGCAGCCGGAGAACTTCCTCCAGCGCGGCGGCGGGGGGAGCCTCAACCCGCTCCAGGATCTCTACGCCTCAGCCGGCGGGCTCGCCGTGGGCCCCAGCCGCGGCAGTGGCTTCCACATCTCCGACGACCACCACCACCAGTCGCCGAGGTCGAGCTTCCTGATGATGAGGAGCAGCGGCGGCGGCGGCGGCGGGATCAGCTGCCAGGACTGCGGGAACCAGGCGAAGAAGGACTGCTCGCACATGAGGTGCCGAACCTGCTGCAAGAGCCGAGGGTTTCAATGCCAGACGCACGTGAAGAGCACGTGGGTCCCCGCGGCAAGCGGAGGGAGAGGCAGCAGCAGCTCGCCACCATACAGCAGCAGCAGCAGCAGCAGCAGCCGCCGCCGGATCAGAATCAACGGCGGGCGACCACCGAGAGAGAGAGCGGGAAGAGGCAGAGAGAGAACCCCACCGGTGCTTCTAATTCTCTTGTTTGCACTCGTATACCTACTAGCACCTCAGGTAATTTATTAATAATTAACTGCTATATAAAATTAAAAAACCTGCGTGTTTATTACTGAAATGAAATTGAGCTCCAAACCCATCATTCTTGTCGTTTCTCTTTTCCTATTCGAACACTGTTTCTGGGTATAACTGACAAAACATTGACAAAACAAACCCTATTACATGTGCACAGAGAGGAAAAAAATACTGTGTATATGCACTGCACATGATAGACTCGATAGTCATCATTTTTATTTTAGTTTTGGTCAAGGCACAATAATTATTCAAGCATTTGGAATTCATTATAATATAGTGAATTTAAAATTCTTATTATATATATATAAAAAAAGAGGGCAACATGCACATTACATGTTTGATGAAATGTCTCTAGGGTTAGAGCTCGGGCATTTCCCATCGGAAGTGAGTTCGGAGGCTGTTTTCCGGTGCGTCAGAGTGAGCGCCATTGAAGATGCTGAGGACCAGTTCGCTTATCAAACCGCAGTCAACATTTGCGGCCACGTGTTCAAAGGTATACTCTACGATCAAGGAACAGAGAGTCAGTACATGGCCGCCGGGGAGACCTCTTCCGGCGGCGGGAGTGTCAGCGCCGGCGGAGCCGCGGCTCAACAGCTTAATTTAATAACCGGAGGGTCGGCCGCCACGACCTCCTCCGCCGCCGCGCCGTTTCTTGACACTTCTTTATATCCAGCTCCGATTAACAGCTTCATCGCCGGTACGCAGTTTTTCCCACCTCCAAGATCTTGACAAAAAAACAAAAACAAAAAGACAAAACCAAACAAACAAAAAAAAAAGGGGGAACAGTGCCCATATTTCCATACATTCTTTTTGTTTTTGTTCAATTAGTTCTAGTGCTAATGATCGGAGGTCTTTTTGACTTTTTATGTATGAAAACATAGTATGTTGTGTTACAGTTGTAAAACCCCGGACGAGGTAGAAAGAAAGAAAAAACTAGTACTAGAAAATTAGGGAGGATGACGAAAAAGAGCAGGAAATAATGGGATTATGTTTGATTTTTTTTTTTTTTCAGTTCAAATTTCGATGCATAAAGTTGAATTATTCTTGTTCTTATTTTGAAATACCATTTAAAGAGAAAAGGGTTTTATTTTGTTTTAATTTTTCGCTGTTAACAAACATGAGCGTGTTATTATATTTTCTCTTCTGTGGTTGAATTTCTATATAAACTTTTTAATTAATTTTCTAGCCTGTTTGAAGTTTTGAACCTGGGAGTTTGCCTCTTTTTTCTCCCAGTTTACGCGTAAGTTTTCTCTAAATTTAGTCAAGATTCTATATGTTTATTAATGTTTCATGTTACAATTGAGATTGTGCGAATAACACGTGCACACACGCGACATGTATTTGATACCGTTAAAATTGAATACCACAAAATTGGTTCGAATATGACTTCAAGGGATTGAGTTGCTTTTGTTTGAATTAATTCAAGATTTTATGATTATATTTCAGTTTAAWAAAAAWWATWSYWA
>BMAC01001092.1:226172-327786 GCA_014905375.1 Phtheirospermum japonicum
TTTTTTTGGTTCAGAAAGTGTCTGAGCTGCATTGATCTCGTGTGAAAACTGACTACATACAGTTATATTTTGCCTATCCCTATGTAAATGTTGCCTAAAGTTTGTACTTAGGCAGGTTGGAATTATAATATTCTCTAGATCTGTATATGATTTTTCACCCTCGTTTTTTTCCCAAGATGGGAATAAAAGATTGACATTTCACTGGTTTTGTATTCTTTCTTGGTAAGTGTTTGAGGATATACAGAGTATAGCTGGCTAGATTTTGAGTAGTTTTAAGACATCAATTATTGTACTGACCATATAACCTAAGCTTGAAGGAAAAGAAAATTTCAGATTCATAAATGGTTGTGAGATATTCACCAAGGAAATTGATTAATTTTTTGATATCATATACTTCATCCGCTTACTATGGATACTAATAAGCATTGTACACAATAACTAAACTGTGCACGTAAATTATTATATTACTTTTAGTAAAATATCCTTCACATTTTTTTAAGAAAAACACTCCATAATGTATATATGAGAATGTGCAAGGATAATATATATATATATATATATATATATAATATATATATATATATTATATATATATATATATATATATATATATATATATATATATATATATATATCACCCCTATATATTAATGCAAAATCCTCCTAACCTATTTGTCTGCTTCGGATGCTTCGATTGATAAATAAAAAATTATGCATCAAATACAAAATTATTTAATATTTATAATAATTAATAAATAGATTAGACATACACAAGGCACGAGTTGGGAATACATTATTTTAGTATTTTGTTTTAGATTTAAAATTAAATAATTATTATAAATCTTTTTTATTTATCTTTTGACAAATCCCGTATAATACACGGGTGTTAAACAAGTATATTTATGCAAATCCTCCTAATGTATGTGTTTGCTTCGTATGCTTCACTTGGATAATAAAAAAATTTGGTGTTTCGGTTGCTTATGTGTCATCCGAGCCTAATTTATACTTAATTTAATGTTTTTCTTTTACTGTATCTTGCTTAATTTAATATTTTATTTATTATATTTACTCTAACTCAATAGTATTTTTCTTATATTTTGTCTAATTCAATAATTTTCTTTTATACTCCTAAAATAATAACATAAATAAGTCATATATAATTAGTAAAAAAAAATCTAAATTAGTTATTTTAATTAAAAGACAAGTTACATATGAAATAATTTTAATTATAAAAAAAATATTTATGAAAGTAATTAATAAATTTCATTTATAATTAAAGTTGAATAATTTAATTTTGAAAATTTAAATATTCTATATATGTAAATTATGATATATTTTGCAATAATTGGAGCATGTAACTAAATGTTAGTAATGAACTCAATTTAGTTATAAAAAAAATAAAATTATATAATAATTAATTAATATTTATTAGACAATGACACAATATCGAGAAGGCTTGAGAGTGTGACACCTTTTGAATTTTTCAAAGTATGTAACTGTAATTACTAACAAAATTAATCTAAACATAAATACATAATAATTTAATAATAATAATTAATTAATATAGATTAGAGACGGGTTGAAAATATGACATCTTTTGAATCTTTATAAGTATGTAAGTATAATTATTAACGAATTTAATCTAAACATTAAAATATAATATTAATCAATAATTATAATTATTATTATACTGAACAGGGCACGGGTTGATAACACATCCTTTCAGTTTTTTATTTTAAATTTAAAACTTTATAATTTTCACAATTATTTTTCATATTTAGTTTTTTATAAATCCCGTGTAATACACGGGTGTTAAACTAGTATATATATATATATATATATATAAAGTTGTCTTGAAAATGTAGAATAACAAAATTGTAAACTATTTTTTAAACAAGTATTTTATAAGAGAGAGAGAGATTACACATTTCGATCGGAGGATTTTGGGTTCGGGGATGAAATTCAATAGGATTTTAAAAAACTTCGAAATTATTGAAAATTCAAAATCCGTGATAATAATTAAGAAATGACCCATGATGTTTAGCATAATTGCATAAAACTTTTAGTTATCTTTGAAAATTACAAATACCCTCCGTAAGCTAAAAAAGGTATCCTTAGCCATTGATATACCCCAAAACAATACATTTTTGTTACAATAGGCCTACAATGTTAAATTATGTCCCTGGGATTTATATTACCTAGCACATGTGTATATATTTATATTTATATTGCAATTCGTAAACAGAACAATTAGACAAACACTTGTGTTAGACCAGGTTAACGGGTCATGACCTGTTAGGTCATCTGACTCGATACTATAATGTATTAATTTTTATACTGTAAAGTATTAGTTTTTTATAAATCCCTAACCCGTGCTATGATATATTGATTTTTGTACTACGATGTATTGACTTTTGCACTATAAAGTATTGATATCAAATTTTGGCCTAACGAATGATCCGTTAGTCCGGCCTAACAAGAGTATTGCCCGAACAATTATGGATGTACTCTTCATAATTTGAAAGATAACTATTTCCCCTCGATTGCTACATTTTTTAGAATATATGCACCGATAACTATTCAAAGAGATGTAATTAAATCAAGAGGTTATGAGGATATAATGCAAATTAACGAACACGAGTTTTGAATGAATTTAATGTAGCACAACAACTCATCATCATATTAGTGAATCGAACTTTTTAACACTTAATTTTTTATTAAAATAAAACGTTCGTCCGCAAGAGAATGAGAGATTGTAAGTGACAAGTTGACTTGAGTCGAATCTCTCGAGATAAGACAATCGAAGTTGAAAAATGTTCGTTAAGACAAACAAATTAACTAAACACACGATCAATTAAATTGTTTGTTTGTTTTTCTTTTAAAAAAACTAAAATTAAACGATCACACGCAAATACTAAATTAAGCAAGCATACTAACGACCATTCTTAAGTAACAAAAAGCTTTTAACAACTAGATAATTAAAATAGCGAGAATGAACGAATGAATCATAAGAATAACCAAACGTGCTCGATCAAATGACAAGAACGAAAATAAACATGAAATCGACTAACATCCAAACAATGATGAATCAAATGGGCAAGAATGCATGAACGATCAAATAACCAAACAAATTCACAAACTAATAAAAACAGCACCGAATCATCCAATTCAACAAAATCCAGAATCAACACAAATCGTATTACGAAAACCAATAATTCAAAATCGAGAATCAAACTAAGAAAATACCCAAACGTATTAGAATACGAATTGCAGGAAAACAAGCCTTAGCTAACGAAAAGTTGAGTTCTAGAACCCAAACGTCGGATCGCGCGAATTCGAGAATCGAAAGTAAAGAAAAAACAAAGATAAATTGATGAAAGAGTGAAGAGAGATTCGAATGTTCAAAACATGGAAACTAGGGTTTCCAAATGATAAGTTTCTATGTCTGGTCGAGTTTGATGTCCAGCTGAAGAAAAACGTCATTTATATAGTGTTGGACGAGGAGGGCGTCGTGGTAAAATCGCGTGAAAATCACGACCGTCAATTTGCGGCGATCGATTATTCGCCGCCGGTCGACGGTGGCGCGTGGCTCTCGGCGTCGATCGACCAAGGCTGTTGACTCTATTGGTGGGCGCCCGTCAATGTCACGTCGACGGGCAACGTCGATCGACGGAAGCTGGAAAACCTCGGCACGTCGATCGACAGGTTTTTTCGACGTCGGCGTCGGTGTAGCGTCGACGACGTGTCGATTGACGGCAGCTCTGCGTACCTCGTCCGATTTTCGTCGTTCCAAAGCTTAAACAGGCAATTACTCGAAATTAGAACGATAATTTACGAAACGAGAGAGAAAAAGTGTTAAACGAAATAGAAACGAAACGACTTACAAAAATACTAAAAAGGAAGAAAAACGAGAAGAACAACGACCTAAACCCGTTATACACAAAAAGCATAAACAAATGGAACACACACAAATATGTACAAACCAGTCAGCTTTGTGTAACTCCATCGCTCCCTCCCACCTTTGCGTAATATTTTCAGAATGAAGTCCTCGTAGAAAGTAGGCTAATAAACTCATAAGTTAGCTTTATTTCCTTAGCTAATACTTGATGGATGATTGAGTTATATTATTTGACTAACTGGTTGTATTAGATGTCTAAAATTATTTAGTAATAACAACTTGATTTTATAAATTGATCAAAAGAAACATAACTCTATTTGTTGGGTACTTCTTTTATTAATAACATGAATTTATAATGTGTTGAATAATAAAATTAATATTTATAGCAAAAAAAAGTTAATACATATATGAAAGTTTCTAGAGCGCAAGTTTTCAAATATATTAAATTTGATTTTGGTATTAATACTATTGTTTATTCAAAAATTAGTTGCAAACAATATTTGTATGTAACTTAATAATAAATACGAACTCTATTTATTTGTTTATTTACATTTTAAAAATAAAATTATCATTTCAACTAACATTCCAGACCTATCTTCTCAAAAAGATCATATGGGAAGCTTTTTCAATTAAGTTTTTAAACCAAAAAAAACTAATTTCAACTTCTAATTTCCAAACAATCAATTAATTAGAAGATTTGATAAGTCGGTCCTCTAAATTAGAGTGAAACTGCTTTACCCCAAACTTCTAATTTTCAAATTCCCTCCTTAGCTCCGATAAAACATGGAGATCCGGGCTATGGGAAATTTATCTCCATAATTAGGGCTGGGTTTCAATTTTAGTTTTAGAAGTATGTGATGACCAATTTACTCCGACAAATATTCTATATGGTCATGTTAGTATTGGTCCTAACTTCTAATTTTGTGCAATCGTGGTTGCGAAATAGTGAAACATTGAAATACAAATTTGGGACCAAATTTGGCCAAAACTAGTACTTAGGAGACGAAGTTACTACATCAGATAGCATGAAATATGCTCCATCCATTATACTTGCCTGACCAAATTTGCTATTAAGTCTATGAATGTTATAATTACCATGTTTCCAAAAAAAAAAAAAGGAAAAAAAAGTGTTAAAATTACCAGATGGAAAACGTTATGCATGCACAATTAATTATATTAACAATGTTTCAATGTCCCCTAGATGAACTGAGTTCAAATCCTCGGCTACAGGTAAATACCAAGCGAAAGCATGCATTCTTAAGTCCTGGGTAGAGTACATGTGATGTCTTCAGATTCGCATTAATTAATCATAGAATTCAAAGTCTTAACCGCCCAAAAAAAAAATTAAAATACCTAAAAAGTCATGATTGTAGTGGCTTGTTGCCTGAAGTGTACTATAATACAGCTGAGATGAACTGGTATCAATGCCCGATTAACTAAAGTCAAATTGCATAGGATCAGTGATTCAAGAAAATGTTGAACATCTTTTCCTTAGTTAATCAATTCACTCACATGATTTGGATGTAAGCAATTTGTTTCGGAACCATATGTGTGGAATAAAAAGGTATTCGATCTTGAGGGATTGAGTATTGGTGAGGTTATCGAATTTTGGTTGTACGTGGTTATATATATACTATTCTAGAAAATACAAATCTGTAGTAGCCTTTTGGATTCTTGAGCCGCAAATCTGTATTGGAATTATCAGGGCCGATCCT
This sequence comes from Phtheirospermum japonicum, assembly GCA_014905375.1. Lineage (NCBI taxonomy): Eukaryota > Viridiplantae > Streptophyta > Magnoliopsida > Lamiales > Orobanchaceae > Phtheirospermum > Phtheirospermum japonicum. The sequence goes on from BMAC01001092.1 coordinate 231,786, forward strand.
AACCTTTGTATACTAGGCCTGAACATACTTTCTAAAAAGTCTCTAAATGTATCAAGTAGTCACAAAACCCAAAACAATATTTAAATAATAAGCAACACAAATAATATAACCAGATTTTATAGGAGTATGGATGTCGTATAAGAAAACAAAGGTTAAAATTCAAATCTCTCAAAAATTAAGTCCATGTAAATTATTTTTCAGAAATCTTAAAGGAGGGAAAAAACTTAATTATAAGTTTTTTTTTTAATTAAAACAAAAATTTAAAATTTATTTTTCTTACTCAATAGTAATAACAACAAACTGAAACTTGCCTAAAATGGAATATAAATCCGTTAGATTGGCTTTAATTGCTAATCACTATAATATCCCTTAATTGATGTGTAAATCATCATCATTGTCATCGTTGATTCAAGCAAGAGAGTCAGAGGAAAATAGAGTTAATTAAATAAGAGAGTTTTTATAACAAATATTGAATTTGCATTCAGTAATCATTAATTAACTTGATCCCTGGAAGCCAAAAAAGAAAAAGAAAAAGAGCAACATGTGAAGATCAAGAGAGAAATAGAGGAGGAAAATTCACATTCCGTACGGCAAGAGCTTTAGGAGTCATTAAATTTATAGTTGCAATTTTTTTTAATCATAACATATATACATATATGCTGAAAATATAAGTGCCCATCTTTTTCATATTGGGTGATTGGCTTAATTGGCTCTATGCTACCGTCGCCCATTATTGAATTTGAATGTCTCTAATTTTTAAAATAAGTATCAGTTTGTGATGTTACTTTCAATGTTAACCAACACTGAATACCAACATCAACTATAGTTAAACTAAAAATATAGAACGGAAATAAAACTTAAAAACACAACAAATTAAATTCAGTTCACAAGTAAAAATACTAGTGAATTTGGGTGTACAAACCCGAAAACTATATTACTTTCTTATTCAAAATCAATACAAAAATATGAAATAATATATGAAAACTAGAGTATTAAAAATATGATACTAAATACTTGTCGCCTAGATGAAAGATCTTCTCCGTTGGTCACGCAACTTCGAAAACCTTAATCTCGAACAGTGGCTCCAAGTAGTCTTCGTGTTCTTTCCTTGCTGTGCGTCGTCTTGCTTGCGTCTTCTCCAAAAGATCCGTGCGTCGAGAAGTCTTCCCAAACTTTAGTATTCTCTTTTCTTAAATAGACAATTCTAGAATCCTAAACTTGGTAAACAAGTAAAACAAATTCTAAACATAATCTAGAAAACTAAATAAGTCTTGTACATCAACTAGGAAACAAATAAAGTCCTAAATCTAGTTCCCTAATTTATTTTGTGGTAAAGAAAGACAAATAACAAAATATGAATTATTGTCAAGAATAAATTTCTCAACAATGAGAAATATGTAACCGTAGAAAATATTTATAAAAGGGTTGGGCAACTTTGATCGGGACCCGGTTATGGGGTGGCACTTCTAATTGCTAGCTCCACTATTATCTTTTTACCTTTTCTTTTCTTTTAGTAAAAAAATGTATCAAATTTCAATTCATAAAAGAAAAGGAGAAACTGTATTCATGAACTAGGTTCAAACAAGAACTAGAATTGACCGTTTCGATTTTGAAACCACAATCGGGAGTTTACAGTTTTGTTTTCTCTATTATGATCCAGATTCGAAATCAATATGTATTACGTTTCATATCAATTTATTTATAGATAAAAAAAAACTCATCCAAATTAAACATGTGCCAAGAAACAAAATTGAACTGGTGACACGAGAATTTTCAATCCCCTCCTCTACCAGGTGAGCTATCTCGACCATTCCCGATGTAACATCCGATACTCATTTTATTAAACAAATGGGTTTATGTAAACTAAAACATTTTGAGAAACTGAGCACCAACGGTCAAATACTCACGAGTACCCGTCATATAACGTGAACAACCACTGTCAAATTACCAGAACCTTGCAATCATATACTTAAAAGAAGTATAAACAAAGTTACACTTAACATCAAATTTGTGAAACATATTTTAATTTATGGGAGGTATTGATTTTGGTGTTACTGGTGGGAGTATCCAACACCGGGACTAACACTGGACCAGTAAACCTTTTATTAGCAGTTTTGGCTTTAATTTTAAGACAATAAGGTCTAATATGGCCAGGCAAAAAGCAATGATTACAAATATATTTACGCTTATGACGTTTTGATTTTTTAGAGCCTTTAGGCTTGTCTTTACTTGAAAGAGTCAAAATTTCACAAAAATCTTTTGGTCCGACAAAAATAGGAGTTTTAAAATAAGCACCAGTCTTAATATTACATCCACCTAAAAATACATCAAGTTTATCCTTATCGGTACTCATCTTACTCAAAGATGAATAAAAGAGTCTAGTTTAGTTTAAAAATTACCAAGTTTTTCATCTTTTGACGTGAAAAACCCCTTCAAGCGAGAGATAGACGCTTTCTATTTAACGTCCTCATGACTCAATCTCTCGTTCTCTTTGGTAAGAAATCTGATCTTTTCAACAAACTTGACCCAATTGTGATATAAATCCTCGTATGCCTCAGTAACCTCGGTGTCCTCAACCTTTCATCTCCTGTAGCAATAATTGTAGAATTAAAGCACACAAAATTACATTAAAAAAAAAGGTGTTCGACACATATAATAAATAGACGAATCCATAAGCTTACATACAAGATCAAAATGTAGTATTGTTAAGTGCCCGCTCGTGACGCCAATTGAAAGAATCGCAAGCCCTAAATTCAATAATTTGTTCTACATAAAATGATTAAAACTATCAAAACAACAAGTGTGTTTTGAATAGAGTATAAATAAACAACATCGGGATTAAAAATAATAAATCAAAAGCTTTTGAAAACTTTTGACTATAAGGAAAAACCCTTATAGTTTCGAGAAAACTATGACAATGTAGATGATGCAAAGTTAAGGCTACGATTGGAGGTCAAAATTTTTTTTCCTCACCCAGCGGAAAAAAAAAACACCAAACAAGTGAATGGTTATCACCATAACTTTTTTTTTCTCACCAACAGAAAACACACCTCTTCCACCACCCCTACCCTTCACAACCCGCCTCCTGAAAACAGTAGATTTTAGTAGTGTTGTAATAAGAAAAGTGGGTTCATGGCTTGGTCAAAATTTTGGTCAATCTTGACCAAAATTGACCCGTGTTGACCTTCCTAGACACTTGGCTCGACCCTGGGCTTTATTTAGCTCAAGGTGGCTCGACATTGGCCGAGCCTGGGCACGCTGGGGCACGCTTGGCCGGGCGCTGGATGAGCTGGCCGTAGATGTTGGTAGGGCTGGGCGTAGAAATGGGCAGGCAGGTTGGCGCTGTTATGGGCAAGGCTGGGAACGGAAATGGGCATGGCTGGGCGCAGGAATGGGCGACGCTGGGCGTGGGATGCGAGCGGTCTTCGCGCGGGTGCTGGGCATTGCCGATAGGCACCGGGATTAGGCACGCGAGCACTGCGCGCACTGGCAGGCAGGGACGTGCGGGCACTGCGCGCGAGAGTTACTGGCAGCTGCCTGGGCATGGGAATGGGCATGGCCTGGCGTGCCCTTTCATGAGCCTAGGGTGTGGCACGAATTTGGGCGTGGCTTGTGTTTTTTAGATTTTTAGTGGTGTTGTAATAAGAAAAGTGTGTTCATGGCTCGGTATTATCGGAATTCGATTCGATTGTAGGAATCAATGTGTTTTTAGATTGAAACATAAATGAAAATGAAAAGTATGACAACGTATACATTTCAAATCTTACTTAGAAGTCCAAAAGGTTTTAGAGATCTTTATGACTTTGGTACCAATTTCAAACATCTCGGCTTTGTTGATTAGAGTTTTTAGTGTTATAAAGGTATGAAGATCTTAGTTTTGAAAGTTTGTCAAGCAATCGCAACTTTTAGAAACACAAATGGTTTTCAAACACTTATGAACCAGTAAAATCAAAACAAAAAATAAGCAAGGGGAACATACTTGAATCAATTGAATTATCCAAATATTATTGGATCATCATTCATATCAAACCCTAAAATAAAGAAAAATTATCCAAACAATTTCATAAACTCATACTAACAATTCATTGAACATCTAACATTCATAATGAAAAGCAAAGATAGAAATAACCGTATGGTTGGTGTTGATCTTTGATTCCAATTGTTTCTCATTTCCAATCACTCTAACTCTCAAACTCATAAATTATATACTAACTATGGTTAATGATATTTTATGATAAGAAGTGTTCTATGGTAAAGATGATATCCAGCTTAATGTTTTTGGACAGGTCATGACCTTCTTTTATAGATAAAAACGAATCTAAGCCATTAACTCTGTTTGGAGCCATATTGTAATGTTTTTACCCGTTAATGACCCAATAAATATTGTTAAAATTAGAAGGTCTATGGTTTTAAAAATAAGACTCAGTTTTACGATGTTGTTATTCAATGTTAACCAACACTGATTACCAACATCGACCAGAGTAAAGTAAAAATATGCAGCGGAATAAAACGATAAGATCACGATAGAACAAATTCAGTTCACAAGTAAAATACTTGTGAACTTGGGTGTACAAACCCGAAAACTATATTACTTTCTTGTTCACGTTCAATACAAAAATATAAAGTAATATATAAAAACTAAATATCAATAAACTTGATACTAAATACTTGATTGCCGGAATGGCAAGCTCTTCGAAGTTGCGCAAGTTCTTCTCCGTTGGTCACGCAACTTCGAAGAGCTTGTTAATCTCGATCAATGGCTCCAAGTAGTTCTTCGTGTTCTTCTTTATTTTGCCGTGCGTCTTGCGTCGTCTTTCTCTCTAATCTCGTGCTTGAAAATTCGTGTATGCAAGCTTTAGGATTCTTTTTCTTAAATAGACAATCCTAAAATTCTAAACTTGGTAAATACCTAAAAACAAATCCTAAACACAATCTATGAATAATTAAAGTCTTGTACACAATTTAGGAAACAAATCTATAGTCCTAATTTTAGTTCCCTAATATATTTTGGGCCCAAGAAAGGAAAAAAAAAATCGTTTCAACATCAAAAACAACAAAAACTAAATAACAAAATAAGGAATTATTCCCAAGAATTAAATCCTCAACAATCTCCTCCTTTTGCTTTTCTGGACAAAATACCCAAGATGCATGAAAATAATCAAAAGAGTAAAAACTCCCCCTGAATTTAGAAACTCCCCCTAAATGAAGTATCCAATGTTGAAAACAAACAACTACGAACCAGCGTCTTCTACATTCTTCTCCCCCTTTTTGTTCTGAAAGCAAAAGGACCTCAACAAACGAGTCCCGAAGCGCCTGGTGCTCTGCAACCTGATTATCAAACAAAGTAAACTAGGCTCGGACAAACGGAGCAGAAAATGGAGCCATGTTGGTACTGATGTTGGGAATACCAGAACCAACATCAAACATGACACCAGCTCAAAGAGGCGCCACGGTGCCTAAAGAAGGTAATCAGATTCTGCTTCACGAAAACACCAACGGGGGTTTGTCGCTCAGCAATCATGCCTAGATTTTGAAATCCCAATAACAGCTCCTCAGCTTCACTCGCCAAGAACCTCGTGGAGATTGGTTCCATGTCTTCAGTCTCGACGGCTTGAGACGGAGCCTCATCAGAGCTAGCAGAGTGGTCGGAGGCAGCTGTTGACATCGGTGCACTGGCAGATGGAACATTGTCAGAATCGAAGCATGGAGAGGAGGCAGGATTGTCTGCAGGGGATGTTGGTTTCGGTGACACAACACCAGAACCAACACGGGCTGACACGGCAGCTTTGGACTTCTTCTTTTCCGGAGCTTTGCTGGGTGATGGTGAATTCAATATTCTGCAAGAGATTGAAAACAACTACAAACAAAAAATCGAGTGTCGTAGGCAGTAAAATTTGGAGAACGAAAAAGTAAAATTAAGAAAATAACTCCCCCACTCTTTCTCAAAATAAGACACACGATCTCAACTCAACTACTCCATCATCTCAATTTTGGAAATAAAAAACACAAATCTCAACTACTTAGAAAATCGAGATAGAGCTAGATTTTTTTAAACCATCACCATAGTTGAGCAAATTATTTGAAAAGAAATCTTTCACTCGCCAAATTAACCTCTTATTACCTGTCCAATCCTCCGATTATAACACCACTGAAACACGCGGTTAGCAAGATTCAAAACAAGATTAAGAGAATTCAAGATAGACAAGAACACAAACAACAGAATGCACAACAAGATGGCATCTTCACAAAGTATGAATGTCCTACGGGATGCCTAAAATTCATGACCTAAAAAGGTTAAAAAGAACACATTATGATTTCAGTGACTTGATCCAATGTTGCTTTTTATTACTGACAACATCATTAACCAACATTACCTCAGGTGAAGTCAATGAAAGCTTACCCCTTAACCCAAGTTAATGACTACGTCAAGATCTCTCAAGAATGTGAGATTTAAAGATTGGATCTTTTTGTATCCAGATTTACTTCATCCTTGAAGGGATTTGAATCTTTTGATCTTCATCAATTGCTGTTAACACCTCTTGTTTTTGGACCTGGGAGAAAACAAGTTTCTGCGGGCAAGCCCCACAATCACCTAATCGAAGAGGTTGGTCTTTTTGCCATCACTTTTATTGCAACACAGGACCTTATTGAACTTTTCAATTATACTCAATGCATTATAATTATGTATGAAAAGAAAGGTAAAAATGCATGCAAAATTATATAGATGTTGTGACTGATGTTGATAAGGGGTGTCACAACATCATAAACCAACATTGGTTAGACAATGCACATACCGAGATCTCTTCTCAAATGAGAGAAGGTCTCGTAATCTAATACCTTCGTGAAGATGTCAGCAAGATGATTGACTGTTCCTATATGCTCAAGGCTAACTATCTTCCTCTCAACCAAATCTCGAATAAAGTGGTACCTTATGTCAATGTGTTTGATTCGAGAAAGCTGGACCAGATTTCTCGAGATATCAATGGCACTGGAATTACCACAGAGCACAGTCAATGTTCTTCTATGTAGACTGTAGTCCACTATCATTTGGTTCATCCACAATAACTGTGTAAAAGTACTTTTAGTTACAATATACTCGGCGTTAGCTGTAGAAAAAGAAATGCAATTCTATTTTTTGCTATACCAAGATATAAGATTCTTAGCATATTTGGACTTAGAAATAAAAATACCATCATCCAGTTGTTTAAATTGCAAACCAAAAAAGTAAGAGAGATTACCTTCCACGCTCATCTCGAATGTTTCAGACATTGTCGTAAAAAACTCACTTACCATCGATTTAATACGAGTGACTAGAGCAAACGTCTTATCTGAATCTGAGTCTGATTTTGGATCAGCTTGAGTCGATGTTGGGATTGATGTTGAGTTCCCAAAACCAACATCACCAATCTCTTCAATTTCAACACCTGCATCTTCGACTTGGTAGCAGTTGTCTGATGTCCTCTGACCAATAAGAATACATGTATTGCCCTCATCATAAACTTCACACTTTTCATGAGTGAACTTGACATTAAAACCACCATCGCACAGTTGGCTGATGCTTATCAAGTTCGTAATTAAGCCTTCAACAAGTAACACGTTCTCGAGCTTCGCAATACCAGGGACATGAAGAGTTCCTTGGCCAATGATTTGGCCATTTGCATCTCCACCATACTTCACCTTTCCTCCATGAAATTTGACAATACTCGAGGGGAGATCTTCCGAGCCGGTCATGTGCTTAGAGCATCCACTATCAAAATACTAGGCTCCAGGGACGTGGGATCTCAGGGAGGTACGGATCATGTTGCACTTGATATCAGTTTTCTTAACCCAAACTTGTTTGAACCTGGTGTTGGTATTGATGTTGGTAACACGGGAACCAACACGGGATTCAGCAGTCAGCTTCGACCTTTTAAATTGAGTTTGCTTGCCATCAAGCTTCCAGCAGTATGGTCGTATGTGACCTAGTTCACCACAGTGATGACACACGTATTGTCTTCTTCTCCTCTTGTGGCGTTTGGTCGACTTCACCTTTTGACTTGAAACTGGCTTTTGAACATGCTTGTATCCAATCCCGTATTCTGAACAATTCGGGATACTCGATTCCAGAATCTCATCCACCTTGGCCTTTCCTTTGTTGAGATTTGAGATGGTTCCTTGAACCTTTGTCAACTCGGTTTTCACCTTTTCTAGCTCAGCATCCTTCTTGGTGAGCGACGTTTCCAAGCGGACAACTATGTCAAGATGATCATCCTTTTATTTGGTTAGCTTCTCTACTTCTTTTTCAAGCTCTTTGGCCTTGAGTACCTGTTTACTCCAACTGACAAACAATTTCTGGTGGTCAACACTCAGCTGCTCGTATTCCTCATAATAATCAGTGGTCTCGGCATTCAGGCACACGATGTTGTCTGCAAGCAAACCAACATGGACATCGTCATCCCACACAACATTGGTAAATAAGGATGGACCAGGTTTAGTTGACTCATAATCATTAACATCCTCTGTAGCAACCATGCTCTTCTTCCTCGGAGTATCCATAGTACCTAGACAAAAAAGGATCAGTACTTAAAAGGTTAAGTAACCCGCTCTGATACCAATTGTTAAAATTAGAAGGTCTATGGTTTTAAAAATAAGACTCAGTTTTACGATGTTGTTATTCAATGTTAACCAACACTGATTACCAACATCGACCAGAGTAAAGTAAAAATATGCAGCGGAATAAAACGATAAGATCACGATAGAACAAATTCAGTTCACAAGTAAAATACTTGTGAACTTGGGTGTACAAACCCGAAAACTATATTACTTTCTTGTTCACGTTCAATACAAAAATATAAAGTAATATATGAAAACTAAATATCAATAAACTTGATACTAAATACTTGATGCCGGAATGGCAAGCTCTTCGAAGTTGCGCAAGTTCTTCTCCGTTGGTCACGCAACTTCGAAGAGCTTGTTAATCTCGATCAATGGCTCCATGTAGTTCTTCGTGTTCTTCTTTCTTTTGCCGTGCGTCTTGCGTCGTCTTTCTCTCTAATCTCGTGCTTGAAATTCGTGTATGCAAGCTTTAGGATTCTTTGTCTTAAATAGACAATCCTAAAATTCTAAACTTGGTAAATACCTAAAAACAAATCCTAAACACAATCTATGAATAATTAAAGTCTTGTACACAATCTAAGAAACAAATCTATAGTCCTAATTCTAGTTCCCTAATATATTTTGGGCCCAAGAAAGGCAAATAACAAAATACGGAATTATTCCCAAGAATAAAATCCTCAACAAATATTTTCTAGCCGAGTCGTTAACGACCATCTTGGAAACAAGGTATAATAGCGGTATGGATATTAACCGCTATAAGGGTCGGGAATGATCATCATGAAAACATATACGTTAGTAGACTCACTATCAACCGCTGAGTTTTTGGGCTTCGTGAATCGAACTTTTTCGCATTTAAAATAATGAAAAGCTCGTCCGCAAGAGAACGGAGCTATTGTAGGTGATAAGCTGACTCGAGTCAAATCACAAGGAAAACTAATCGGAAACTATTTTGGTGTTTGATTTTACGTATGTAGAAATGAAAATAAAAACTAGACTAGACTAAATTAAACACACGATCAAATTGAGTTTGAGGTTTTCTAACATCTACGAGCAATAAAATTAAAARCTTTAAAAYGATTAATAAAAACGAAGGTCAAGTGCACCGGAATCGTCTCCACAATCGGGGTTGTCAATCCCGATGGTTCTAAACGACCCAAAGCACACTAGACCAATAAACTCAACCAGAAAGCATAATCATGATCAAATAGCATAAAATTCAGCCATCAAACAGTAACACAATTGGTATTAAAATAAACGAACAAATAATATAAAGAGAGCATTCATCAAGAAACGATTACGAAATACGAATTGAAAGCTTGAAGGTAACGATGTTCAAACTATTAACTAACTACATACTACAAACTATTTATCTAACATCTAAAGTCTGAAATCTAAGAACTAAAACAAAAATACAGAAATTAAAACAAAGACGAAGAACAAATGAGGAATTGACGAACCGAACTTGCAATCTTCGACTCTTCAACCCGAATTATGCGCGTAATTGAAATGGTGGCATGAACCGAGGGTTCTCTACAATATCTGGACCTTTCCCCCTCGTCTCAGCCCTTGAAAATGAAGAAAACCACCGACTTTTATAGATTTTTCGAAAATAACCGCTCAAACTGTCGGAGCATCGACGGTGCGTCAGTCGACGCGAGCCAGGCTGCACGTGTCGACCAGGCAGTGCGTCGATCGACGGAGCTAGGATCGACGCAACAGAACATTTGCGTTGACGGTGCGTCAGTCGACGTGAGCCAGGCTGCACGCGTCGACAGGCAGTGCGTCAATCGACGTGAGCCAGGATCGACGCAACAGAACATTTGCGTCGACGGTGCGTCAGTCGACGCGGGCGTAGCGTCGACAGTGCGTCAGCCGACGCACCTGCATGGCTTCGGCTCGTCGCTCGTCCCGTTTTCCTCATTTTGAGCTGAGATATTAACATGAAACAAAGTTAGATTATTTCATACAAAATAAAGTAAAAACACATTAAACACCATAAGAAACGAAAAACATAAAAAAGGAAGAAAAACGATAAAAAGATAAACTTAAAACACATAAAAGCACACAACATACGATGCAAAAACACACGAAAATCACATACAAATATGTACAAATCAGTTTACTCATGGGCTTGCTCCAGGATTGGTCCAACAATATCTTTTCTTCCTTAGATCGGGCCCAAATCTCAATTTCCTTATTACTTAAGCTCTTTTAACCCAAAAAGCTCCCACAATCCTAAAAAAAAATCATAAAAATACCGAACACGTAATAACATTCAAATAATATAAAATAAAGCTAAAAGATGTTAAAAACACAACCAGTACTTGAAATCTAACCAAAAAAGTTCCAATAAAATCTTATGCAAGCAATTCAATGTATAGAGATTTGAGAACTACCGTTAGATTATGTACAAAAACACCTTAATTAAAAGATGGACCACACTTTGGGTGCTAAATCGTGCTTCTAATCACCTTTTATTCTTGGCTAATCAGCCTTGAATTTCCAAGTTTAAAACTTATATCACTTTCTTCTTGAAACCAGGTATCATAGAAATATCAAAATCATCATAAGAAGTAAGACATGGCATAATATGAGATTTCATTGGAGGAGGATATTATTTGTAAAAAAAACTATCCACTTCTTATACCAACTTACAATCCTCAACTCTATCACTCTAAAACCATGACTTTCTATAATTAAAAATACGGTGCTCTCATTGTTCACCCTTAATGTGAGCTAATGTGAGCTCTCCCTTCCTCACATATATAAATGCTTCACTCGTGGCTAAAAATGGGCGTCTAAGAACTAACGAGACATTTTCATCCTCATCTATGTCTAAGACTACGAAATGTATTGGAAAGATGAAGTCGTCCACTTTTATAAGTACATTCTCGACTATACCTTTCAGATATGTTAAGAATCTGTCCACAATTAGAGTGTGATGTTTTCCAGACACTTAGTTTACATAATGAAAAATATAGAGAAAGATAAACAATTGAAGTGTGTCGATCTTTTAAGCTTCGTGTTGTTTCTCCTCCAAATTCCTTCTCAAACTTACACAGTCTCATAATTCTCTACTAAACTATGGTGGATGATGTTCTATGATAATAAGTGTTGTTTCTGGTCAGCTTTTGGACACATTTTCTAGTTTGAAAACAAAATCCCAGTCATTAACTCGGATTTAACATTTTTTTAATGTTATTGGATCGTTAGCGATCAAATTAATGATCATTGTTTTGCATGTAATTGTTGTGTTTTTCCTTGTATTTTTAGTTAGAGTTTAGCGTCGTTTCTAGTAGTATCGAGTCGATTTTCATTAGGTTTTAAGACTTTTTTTCGTTAATTTTATTTTTGGCTTAAAGTGCACGAAGTGTGAGGTGTTTGTGCTATTTTTGGGTTTTTAAGTTTGAATTCTTGTTTTGTAGGTGGCCAAAAGGATTATATTCACCCGGCGGATTTTTTGGACCGGAAAATGAGAAATTCGAGTCGAAAGCATCCAGGATCGACTGAAAAGCCCCAAATCGACTGCCAAAATCGACTAGTGGTTGATCGACTGGTCACGGATCCACTGAACGAGCTCCAAATGGACTGCCGGGCAGTGGCCAACGTCTTGCAAGCAGAGCAGTCGATCGAATGCCCTTCAGTCGATTGACTGGCAGTCGATCAACACCCCCTGCAGTCGATCGACTGCAACGCTAAGGGCTGCAGGAATTTTGGGTATTTTTGACGTTTTTGCCCCTACAGACAACTGTATAAAGCCCACACCTTGCACCATTGAAAGGACAACTCCCCTCCTGACCCAAGCTATGGTTAGGAATCAAAATTACTCTCAAGCTATTGGATAATTCTCTTTCCTTAGGTTTTAGATTTATTTTTAAACTTTGATGTAATTTCATTTTCTAGATTAGATTTAATTTCAAGCACCCCCTTGGGTTTGTAAGCCTAAGAAGAATCCAAATACTCCTTTGGATTGTTACTTTTGATTCAATTTCATTCAAACTTTGCTTCATTTCTTAATTCAAGTAAGTTTCCTTTCTCCATGTTTTATACTTTATTTCCATGCTTTGTTCTTCATTTCCATGCTAGTTCTTCATGTTATGCCTTTTGCCTTAGCACCTTGATTTCTTGCTTGATCTTAAGAACTGGATATGAAATCTAGATGAGTGACATATCTAGATCATAGATCGTCATGATTTCAAGTCTTTCCTATGCTTTATTTGCAATTTTATTTTCATGCATAGTTTTAGGTTAAATCTTAGATCTACACTTTGATACTTGTTATTTTCCTTTAATTTTTAAACTTTCATGTCAAATTTTCTTGCTCTTTACATCCATGCATTCAATTTTTACTTATTTGAATTATTTAGAATTTTATGCATAGTTGTACCTTGTGCTTGCGTGCTTGTACTTGGTGAAACATTACATTTTCTTGCTTCCATAATTGCTTTGTATTTTCATATTGAGGCATACGACGAGGCATCCAACCAACATGCAATTTCATTTCTTAGCTTAGTTTAGTTAGTTTAATTATTTTATTTTTATTTTCCTTTTATTTCTTCAAGCTTGAAACACATAGATTCCTTAATCAAATCGAATTCCAATAATACCAAGCCATGAACCTGTTGATTTATTTCAACACCACGAAAACTCTTCTAACAAAATGGCGCCATTGCGACTCGGCTTGGTTAAGACTTTCAATTTGATTGTCATTTCATTGTGTTTCTAGCTTGCTTTGTTATTTGACGTTTTTGTTAAGTATGTTAGGTACTTCTAGCTTTGGTGGATATATCCCGACATGGGAGGGCATGGTGAAAACCATGTCGGGATTGGATTGATGTATAATGGCCTTAGCAATGTGGGAGGGCATTGTGCAAACCACGTTGCCAATGGTGGATTCGGCTATGGGCAACCCAACATGGGAGGGAATGTTGCAAACCATGTTGGGTTTGGTGGCGTCGTGGGTATGAATGGTTCTTCTGGAGGGTATGGTACTTCAAATCCTTATCCGAATGTGCAAACTCTGACTCCCGGTCCGTATGGGGGTTACATTACACCTAATCAATTTCCGAACATGCCAACTCCGAATCCCGGCCCGTATGGAGACTCTCATGAGCTTAATTTCAATCATGCTCCGAATGTGTATTTTAATGCTTATAGTGGAGGTGCGAGTTATGGAGGTGTCGTCAATAGTGCTCCAAAGCCCGATCCGTATGAGTTGTTTGGAGCAGGGATATCCATTGTCGTAAGTGGCCCCCCCATCCGCACCATGGCGGATGTTAATAGACCATTTTTAGGCCGATTTACATTGGTACCGATAATAGTGCCCCTCCTCTCGATCCTTATGAGTTTTTTGGAGGTGGGAGCTTCATTGTCCCAAGTGGCCCCACACCTATAGCATCTTCCGTATCCCTCCCTCACGAGCGAACATCTTCTCGAGCAATATATTCTAATGATTATGAAGTGAGTGGAGTTTCTTCTTCTCGGGAGCTTGAGTTGAAGAAGAAAATAGCGACGTTAAAGGCTCAAATCGCTCAAATGTCTAGACCGAGCCCGATTCCTCCTTGTGTGGGACCCGGTTGTACTACTCCATCTTTTGCTCCACCGCCGACTCGCTATCCTCTTATTCCTTATCATGTGGGCCAACTTGTCCCGATGGATGATTCCATCCCACCCACCGATCCGGATTTCTTGTTCTTGTGTCGACATTTAACAAGTCCACCCCCGCCTACTCTTCCGATCACGTTCCTTGATAAGTGTGGGGTAGTTGATTCGGTTGTCTCACCGAAGGAGGAGGATGTGGTTTCGATTCCGAGTATTTTTACTCCTCTTGACCCCTTACCTTTTACTTAAAAACAATCTTGCGAAGAGTGGGTGTATACGGACTTCATCAATGCCACGGTCGAACGAGTTTGTTTGGATGATAGGAGCATTGAGGAAGATATTGTCCGGGATATCGATATTGAGGAGTGTTGTGAGGATGATGAGCCCCTTGTTCTTAATAATGAGCCCGTTGTGCCTCTATGTGCCCCATGTTTGTGTGAAGATGATTCTCGATGTGTCGTTGGGGGAAACGATGACTTTTTAGAGGGGGAGGTGGGGGTTATTGATGATAAGATTGTAGAAATAGACGATTATCTTTAGGAGGATGAGGAGAGCAAGTCAATTACCATTCTTGAAAATTCGCATCAAGAGGAAAATGAGGAGAGGATGGTTGAAGAGTTTACAATTCTTAAGGGTGCTATTGAGTGGAGACCCGGAGTGATTGAGAGAGTTAGCCCTTTGAATTTGATTCTTGATGAAATGGTGAGAGCTGGGATGTGGAGGTTGTTATTGGAGGGCTTGATGTTCGCGATGTCCAAAAGCGAGTGGGTGAAGCCCATTGACTTGGTGCCCAAGACGAGCAGCTTGTTAATTATTGAGGATGAAAAAGGAGGATTGTTGGCCACGAGGGCTTCAAAGGGTTGGAGGATGTCGATCGAGTTTAAGAAGTTTCATGAAGCCATAAAGAAAGATTGTTTCCCTCCCCCATTTATCGACCACGTGATGGACAAGCTAGCAGGCCAATATTCCTTTTGCTTTTTTGATGAGTCGTCGGGGCACTTCAAAACCACCATCCCACCCGAGGACCTAACCGAGGTGAGTGTCGATTGCCCATTTGGAATGTTTGCTTTTTGGGGATCTTATTTGAGCTATGCAATGCGCCAGGGACGTTCCAAAGAGTGGATCCTCCCGACAAGGAGGAGATTGTGTTGGTGGACCCTCCCGTGATCTTTCCACATTGACCAAAAGGGAGTACGTCGAGCTAATGACGTAAAACAAGCGCTTCTTGGGAGGCAACCCAAGATCTTCTCGTTTATTTCTTTTATTTTCTTTCTTTCTTCTTAAAATGAAAATCCAAAAACATTTGAAAAATTAAAAAACAAAAAAAAAATATTTTATTGAGATTCGTGTACATATTTTCTTGAGTTTCTAATTTCGTGTGACTTTCTTGTATAGTGTGTTGTTTTGGATAAGTGAGTAGCGTTCATGAAGCCAGGAGATACTAGCCATGCTCGATTTTTGCTTGGATTGCTTAGATGCCTAGGTGGACCCCACCAAGCTCGACCAAAACTCGCTTGGTTAAGGAAGTTTCTATTCCCCCTCCCTTTATTTGGTTTTCATTAAAATGCGGGTAATGCATGATTTAAGTGTGGGGTGGGTAGGTGGTTATGGTCCCGGTTTTTGTCAAGCATGATTTGTGGTTTTTAACTCGAGCCTTGGTGAAGTGACGCATTCTTGGCGAAGTGACGCTACTATTTGCGCATTTATATGGTTGAGTCAACTTTTGTGTCGTTTTTGTGTCTTTATTACATTGTTGAACAACTCCACATGCTTGGAAATTTGAATAGTTTACTTGTCGAGCTTTTGCATGTTTTTGGCCTCTTGTGTGAGGACTTGACTTTTTGTGCTTCGTCCAAACCCGCTTATATATATACATACATATATATATATATATATATATATATATATATATATATATATATATATATATATATATATATATATATATATATATATAATCAACATTTTCTCGTGAAAAGATTGCAAAGCTCTAAAAGCTCTTTTGATTTTGCTCCCAAATTCGGTGCAAACTAGTGAGTAGCCTTGTGTGATTTATCGTCTTGCTTGCATTTTTATGGAAATTGCATTGAGGAGGTTTGACTTTTGCTCGTACATGATTGAATTTGAAAATGACCTCGAGGCACATATATCACCCTTGTTCCGGCCATATCCATATATTTAAGCTACTTTAAAAGTCCAAACGAGCCCCCTTGAGCCTATGTCCCATTTCTTGTTAGCCGAGCTCTATTTTAGCTCTTATATCTTCATAAATTGTGAGGTGAGAGTGTATGATTAGTTGACGAGAAATATGTGGGAAATCAATCGTGGGTTTTGAGTTTTGAGTTGCTTATACAAAAAAAAAAAAAAAAAAAAAAAGAATAATACTCCAACACAAATCATGAAAAGTGATAAAGCGTGCGTTCATGTGTAAAGCCTAATTTAAAGGCTAAGTTTAGTGAAAAGAAGCAAATTCAAAAAGCTTCTAAGTTTTGTGAAATAAAAGTCAGAAAAGCGTGTGAGTATACGAAAGGGTTTCGATTAAGAGTTTGGTGATTTGGGAAGGGTGAAGCGATCATAAGCTTCAGGTTTTAGAAGTTAGGATTTTGTGTGTTATTGATCACGTTTGATCGTGTGTTAGCCACTATATCCAAATATTGCATACCTTATCAAAGAGCCAACATTTCAAACCATAATAAAGACCTCTTTCGATTCCTATATGGTCATGTATTATGAGCAATTTTGAGCGTCCGATTTGTGAAATCTTGACAAGGTGCATGTATTGACCGACTAAAGCGTAAACACGTCCTATATACTAAACACTTGAGCGAATTGAGCGAACACCCTCAAAATTCCATTTGTGAGGAAGTCATCGATTTGACTTGCATTTAAGAAAGAGTAATACGAGCAATGCTTGACGATAGCGAGTTTATGTTGATACTTCCATCATATCAAAAAGGATAAGCACAAGGGTTTCTCTTCTTACATAAGGTTCATTGCATGTACACTCTTGATTCTTTTTGTTGTTTGAGGATGAACAAATCGATAAGTGTGGGGTAGTTCTTTTGCATGTAATTGTTGTGTTTTTCATTGTGTTTTTAGTTAGAGTTTAGCGTCGTTTCTAGTAGTATCGAGTCGTTTTTCATTAGGTTTTAAGACTTTTTCTCGTTGATTTTCTTTTTGGCTTAAAGTGCACGAAGTGTGAGGTGTTTGTGCTATTTTTGGGTTTTTAAGTTTGAATTCTTGTTTTGTAGGTGTACAAAAGGATTATATTCACTCGGCGGACGTTTTGGACCAGAAAATGAGAAATTCGAGCCGAAAGCATCCAAGATCAACTGAAAAGCCCCAAATCGACTGGTCACGGATCGACTGAACGAGCTCTAAATTGACTACCGGGCAGTAGCCAACGTCTTGCAAGCAGAGCAGTCGATCGACTGCAATGCTGAGGGATGCAGGAATTTTGGTATTTTTGACATTTTTGCCCCTACAAACAACTATATAAAGCCCACACCTAACTTAGTAGTACTCTTTTATTATATTTTATCGGATTCAACAATTTTCTTTTTGTACTTCTAATATAAAAATATAAATAAGTCATATATACTTAGTAAAAACAAATCTAAATTAATTATTTTAATTAAAAAACATATTACATATGAAATAATTTTAATTACAAAAAAAACTATTTATGAAAATAATTAAATAAATTATATTTATAATAAAATTTGAAATAATTTATTTTGAAATTTTAAATATTATGTATAAGTAAACTATGATATATTTGCAATAATTGGAGTATGTAACTAAACATTAGTAATGAATTCAATCTAAATATAAATATAAAAATAAAATAAAATTATATATTAATAATTAATTAATATTTATTAGATAATGACACAATGTGAGAAGGCCTGAGAGTATGACACATTTGATTTTCTCAAAGTATGTAACTATAATTATTAATAAAATTAATCTAAATAAAAAAACATAAAATGAGTTAATAATAATAATTAATTAATATAGATTAGAGACAGGTTGAAAATGTGACATCTTTTGAATTTTTATAAGTATGTAAATATAATTATTAACGAATTTAATATAAATATTAAAATATAATATTAATTAATAATTATAATAATTAATAAATTGAACAGGGCACGGGTTAAGAACACATCCTTTCAATTTTTTATTTTAAATTTAAGACTTTGTAGTTTTCACAAAAATATTTTATATTTAGTTTCTTATAAATCCCGTGTAATACACGGGTGTTAAACTAGTGTGTGTGTGTGTGTGTATATATATATATATATATTTATAGTTAAAAAACTAAGAACTTATTACAATAAAATAAATTTTCACATTTAAAAAAATTAAAATTTATTCAAAAGGTCGGATAAATAGTCGGATTGCTATTCAAAATGGACGGAGAAGAGTCGGATAAAAGGTAGATAGAAGATCGAATAATGGTCAGAATCTGTTCAAAATGTTGGATAGATAAATGGTCAGAGTGCTATTCAAAAGGGTCGGAGATGGGTCCGGTAAACAATTGGATAGAAGGTCGGATAATGGTCGGAATTTACTCAAAAAGTCGGATAAATTGTCGGAGTGTTATCAAAAGGTTGGGTTTTTTTTTTCTTTAGTAATATGTCGTGTTTTTAATCAACTTGTTGTTTTAAATTTTAATTATTCTAAAGTAATCATAAATTAATATTATAAATGAAAAAATTTAAATATATATATATATATATATATATATATATAATTTTTATATTCATAAATATTTAAATAGATAAATATAAATGTATATAAAAAATATAAAAAAAAAATTAATAGAGAACATGTGAGATTCATAAAAAGAAAGTTTGATGGTATCGTGGATTAATGAAATAAATGGGGTAGGGGATGAGAAGGGAAGAAAAGTAAATTTTGTTAAGAATTGAAAAAGGCAGAGGGGAATGAGGCTGACTAAAGACTCTAAAGACTAGGTCTCGCTTTTCGTGGTGTATCGATATGAAACACGCTTTCCTCTTTATAAAAGCATCATGCGGTCTTTGATTAATACATCTAAGTGATATCGCAAATTATATGATACAAGTACATGCATCACCTGAATTGGGAGTCTAAAGGAGTGTGTATAGTATCAAATCAATATCATATCCCGTGAATTAGGAAATAAGATTGCCCAAAATCTTTCCTATTTAAAATAATAAAAAACTTTTCCAAATCTGAATGAACTACAATTACTCCTTGTATAGAAAACGAGTATTATTATCAATTTATTGAATAAGTCTAGAATGATAAAATACCAAAAGTTCCACAAGAATATTAATTTCTAATGTCATACTATAACGTGTATCTTTAATAATTATAGTGAACTAAATTATAGTTTATGTGAAGAACTCTTTATCCACAAATAAGTCATGATGTTTCAATAGATGAACATATATAAGTCTTAAGTCTTCCAAGAGTTATTTTTACTCCCTTATTAGGCAATGCTCCACATTGAAATGCCATTTGGAAGCATTATTTTCTTTAATGTTACTTTCGACACCTATATTGTATTGTTAATCCAGAAAATAATAACTCTTGAATTATATTATAAATAAAATTCTTGGGAGTGTATGAAACCTCCGCGTGATTGCTAGCTTAGTATATATGTGATGTGATTATATATCACTGTGAATAAAACAAATGGCAAAGTATTTGTCATTAGTACAATTGGCAATAACTAAATAAGTCAGCACACTGTATATTCTAGGGTCGGGTTACAGTTCTCTTTGATCAACATAAATCATGTATTTTGTTTAATGTTCCGTTATATTTTAAAGGTTTCAAATCATGTATCTCGAAGATACTTGTTAAAATGGGCCTACACCGAAATTTGAATGTAGGTGTAGCCTTTTACCCAAGGACAACAATTGTAGAAAATTGTGCTCTATCAATGTAGTAATAAATATTTGATTAATTATCTTCTTTGGTTTTACAAGTTCTTATGTTGAAAAGAAAATGCTAAATGTCAGTAATCCTAGATGAAGCAGTTTTGCTTCAATATGAAGACTTAGGGTGGCAGTTAGACAATTCACTTGAGACCCTATTCATTTTAGGCACAACCCACCAATTTATCCTGGTTCCATTGCATCAATAGGAAGCTTAGCTAGTCTAGGCATCGGAGGTAAAAAGAGAAAAAGAAAATCGCATGAATGTGAGGCCCCCTTTGGTGGTTATAACATATAGCCGAAAGCTGGACATGATGTGAATAAAAATATTTGCTTTCCCAATATTGTAGAGAAAAGCCCTTCGTACATGCTACTTTCATATAGCTAAAGATTCCCAATGATATAGATTGTCTCATACTTGGATGGTAAACCAAAAAAAAAAATAAAAATGTTATCCTCGAGCAACAAAAAGAAAAAGGGCACCTCGTATTCTTGTGCCCGGAACCGAAAACATATTTCTCGATTTCCAATCAATTGTGTATCTACGGAATTAATGAGTAGAATAAATAAATTTCATCTCCTTTGTATTTGTTTTGTTTGCTTTCTGCTTTTTGTCCTTTGCTGCATGTGCATGCCTTCGATGAAACTTTGAAATAAAGTATTTCTACAAATTGCCTTGGAATAATAGAAGCACTAATTGGTCACCCAAAAACTTAAGAAGATTGTCTCGTAATGCACTTGATCGGTGAAATGTTTTCATAAACATGCGCGACTTAAATTTTAAATTATTAGACCCAAGGAAGGCTAGCTGCTACTCTTTAAACTATATTGCATTCATTGACAATGGGTCGGGTCTAGCAATAGAAGTTTGATCCGCTGGACCCGTTTTACAATTTGACTTTTCTAAAAAAGTATATCTATCAATAAAAACCGAATGATAAAAACTTAATGAGTTGGATCTATCTAGTCTTTTAACTATTCTAATTTTCCCTCCAAGCGGGGGCGTAGCTAGCTCGACACACTACCCCTAACCCGATCGAAAATTAAAAAAAAATATATAAAGGAACACGAGCAAATACATTATAACAAAATGTTCCACATTTCAAAATCAAGTACACCAACAAAATCAAGTACACAATTAAAATGTAAGTTGCACTCGACGATTTTTTATTTTAGCAAACTCATCAATAATACAATGTAAATCGATCTTTTTGACAAGCTCCCTTTCAATAAAAATTATTAAACTATCAGCAAGAAAGTCGTCATCCATTTTATTGCGAATTGCAGTCTCCACATGCTTCATTGCTGAAAATGACCTCTCGGTTGTAGCTGTAGAAACGGGTTAAGTTAACACAAGATAATACTGAGTTATCATTCTGTAGTCGCATGACCTCTCGGTTTTGCCTTTCTTTCTTGGAGGTTGTGAGACCATAGAAACGTCAAAATCTATACAATGAAGATAATAAAACAAAATCAATTGTTTCGGAATATAAGCTCTAAATCAAGTTACAACAAAACAAACACATAATATTGGAGAGAAAAACAAAGGAAAAACAAATATGACCATCATATGTATGTACAATCATTCTAAAATAAATTCTACCACAAATCCAGATTCTCGAGCCTAAACTTCCGGAATAAATCAAAACAACCCAAAACTAGATAATAGGAAAAGATAAATTTATTAATAATTTAGTTTTTGGGCAAACAAAATATATTTTCAACAAACTTATGAATAATCACAATTCATACCTTATTTTTACAATTCTAATTGCGCAATTTAAAATTATCAAAAATACTAAAAAAAAATCTCAAAATCTACTGTAAATGTGCATACACCATACTAGGAAAAAAAAAAAGAAAGAAAGAAAATACGTCACACAATTGCTTCATACATTAGAGGGTAATGAAATAATACATACAAAAATGCCAAAAAAAAAGGAAAGATAAATTAAGAAACAAGAAAGAAATTACAGTGGAGAAAAAAAAACTCATACTTAAATAAAAAGGTACACAGAGAGGGAGAAATAACACCATACTCACCGCTTATAATTACCTTTACTTTAATTAAAGTATAAGAGGAAATGATAATTGGGGGGAAATTAACTGATTAGGGATTTGTTCCCTTTGTTTTATGGTATGGGTTCTTGGAATCCCGTCTGCATATTTAATCTCCAATTCTTTATTGATAAAATTATTTGAGTTGGGCCTGTTTTAAGCCTTTTTTTTATTTAACTTTTCTTTGTCCAAATCCAGTTCACATGTCTCTTTTGTATTTACTTTTTCTTTGTCCAGATCCAGTTCACCTGGCCCAATTATTTAAACCTAGCCCAGATGTTTTTATTTACTATAAAACTAATATAATATTTTTTTAAAGGGTCCAGCATCATTTTGGGCTGTGCCCTGGGCCAGGGGAGCACCCCCTGGCTTCGCCCCTGCCTCCAAGGGTGGGGGGTTTTTGAGGTGGATCTCATTGCCTGTACTTAGAGTCCAAAGTGGATCCTTTGTTGTGCACATAAATATAGCAGAGCGTGTTACACACAAAAACAGTGTCGTTTTTTTTTTTTTTTTATTAAATTGGATTTTGTATAAGAAATATAAAAGTGAATTCAGATAAAAATTATAAATAATGAACATTGACCCCCCTTTTTTTAAACGAATGTTTTAAAAACACAAATCTAAGTATCTAGCATATTGATTAGAATGTTAAAATTTAAGTATCGAGCATTTTTATTAAGTTTACATTCTAATTCAGAATTTCAAGTAATAATTCTTGATGTAAGTTACGAGTAAAACAACGCCACTAGGAGTGTAAACGAGCTAAATCAGGTTGCGAGCTATTCGCTAATTGATTCTATAAGAGTCGCTCGAGCTCGTTTAAAAAGGCTCATTTAATAAATGAACAAACTCAAGGTTCATGGTATTTCACTCGTTAGCTCGTGAGCGAGTTTGTTAGTGAGTTATAGGAGTTCGTTATTAAACTTGTATAAATTAAACTAATAGTTTGGTTTTATTTTAACATTTTATACTTGTTCATATGAAAATTATAGAAATATATATAAACTTATTTATTTTTGTATTTTAGTATATGTACATCATATACTTTAAAAAATATTTTGGTTTATTTTTGTAATAAATAAAATAATTTAATTAATAATTAATATCTTTTGAACTCGTTTAAGTTCGATCAAACTCGAAAGAACTCGCGAGCTATAGATATATTCGTTAGAAAAAGCTCAAACTCAACTCGCCAATAAACGAGCAAGCTCAAACTCTCTAAAACTCGACTCAGTTTTGCTCATTTACAACCCTGACTGTCACATTAGGTCTAGTGAGAATACTATGGAGGTAATAAAGCCTTGTAAATGTGGTTACATATGTGCTATAGTGATTAAATCAATCGGCATACATTAAGAGAGTGTTCAAATATTGTTGCTGATGCGACCAAAAAGATTGGTGCTTCAAGAATAGAAGGTACTGACCTTGAGTATGAAATCAGCGACCTGATGGATCTCCCGATAGCTCTTGGCGACCTGATCAAACCTCCAGAAGGCTCCTGACGACCTGATTATCCTGCAAAACAGGACTTACACCGGGCGGCCCCCGCGTAGGCTCTCCGACACATAAGTCAGGTATTCGAGAGAGATGTGTGAGAGCTCGATAGCGTGCAAGAGTTTAAAATATAAGATAAAATCAATGTAGAGTAAAAAGTGAGGCCTGTGTCCTCTTTTGTATAAACAGGAGATAAGAGATAAGATACGTGTTCAAAGACGCGTTCGAAGATGTGTTCAGAGAAGTGTTCCCAATCTAGGGTCCTCGTCACCTGTATAAGATATCGCTTCTTCTAAAGGAGATCTCCTAGAGGAGAGCTCGCTATCAACTCTATAAGCTTTGTGATCCATGATAATTGGAGATGAGAATAATATGAGCTCCATGATAGAGAGGAGGGAGAGGTTGAAGTTAAGTTATCAAACTTGTAAAATAAGGGCCTGAACCCCCTATTTATAAGATTATTTAGACTTGTCCACCAGCTAATAGGATTCTTTCATAAGGTGGGATTAATTTCCTAATTATACTCAATATCCATAATAAGGAAATGCTCCCATACTAGGATTGTTAGTTCCCATAATTCCATAATAACCATATATGCCGGGACCTAGAACATTCTCCACCTTTCGTTACTTTCTTACCATATATAATCAAGTCAATTCTTGATGTCGTATCAGATAGTCCCCCACATTCTAGCTGATTGAGGTACGAAATCAGGTAGAATATAATGAAGATTTCAATTAACCGACCTAAAATAGGACAGCCAAAAAGTTATTTCAAATCATAAACCATAATAGCCCATCAAGGCCCAAGATCGCGTTAATCAGAAAAAGCTCAGCTCTCAAGACCGAGCTACCACTCAGTACCAAGTTGCCATGATACCATTTTACTTTATGAGAGCTCGCCACCCTAATATAAGAGCTCGCCACTCCTATACGAGAGCTCGTCACTCCCAAAATAACTCGCCTCATAAATCCATATAAAACCTGTATGTTTGACGACATGGATATTTGTCAGCTCAACACCATAAACCATAAAGACATCATTAACCTAAACGAGCATCAACCCACGACCATAAGAGCCATAAAAGCCATTGCCGACTTGAATACGCGTCGGCCATAAAAAACCATAAGAAAATGCACATATTTGAATTGTGTAGCTATGGAGCAATTATCGACCTGAAATAGATTGGTCAAAACCTCAATTATAAAAACATCTATTTAATCATTTCTTAGTGTTACACCCTTTGCACGACAACTCGGTAGGTTTGCTAGTCTGCAGGATAAACGATGTCAGCATAGTGCGACATACGAGACAAGGGAGAGAAATCCACATTTAGAGGTTTCTAGGCATTTCTGTTGAGAGACTGCCTTGTATGGGCCTTTGTCTTGTTTTGTATAAAGTTAGACATTGAAAAATCGAGGAGGCATTAGTGCCTGTACAGACAAGCAGTGTCTAACGGTGGGTCTCTACATATTTTCTAAGGTCTATTATATATGGAAGGATTTGCGAAATTCCAGCACTATGGTGACCCGAGGGTGTAAGTCATGACTCATGAGGGATGCTGACAGTTGACAACACTAGTCATGGGAATGGGTCGATCTAGGTGTCTAACCCAACCTAAGGTGGACTCGACCCGGTTCTTAAGCAAGCATGGTACTATTGCGTGCGGGTCGAAGATGGACAACTAAGGGCTATGTTAGAAATGGTTGATGGTTTTGGAGAACAGTTACAAGCTAGACTAGATGAGTTGCGCAAGGGACTGGGCATTTGTGCAAATTCCAGCTATTTAGCTAAGTAGTCATACGCGATTATTGATTCGTACGTATTTGTTACGAATCTGTATATAATTGAGTCATGTCTTAGTTTTTTTGCTTTCTTTTTCGGGTTAACATTAGGCTAAATTGCATAATTTTGCATTCTTTGACTTTTTGCTTAACTTTCCGACTTGTTGATCAACTATCGGTCCAATTGAGAGTAATTCCTTATTTTCTCATATAGCTTGAGCTTCCGGCGGATCCAAAGGACAAGGATAAAGGAAGCAACACTCAAAAGTAGCCTAAAGGTCACTCATTCGATCGGACGGATTGTATCTCCGATCGGGTTGACCGATGAAGCACACACCGGCCGGATGAATTGATACACCAATCGGGCATGCGGACAGAAACTTTCGGCTGATCGGATAAGACTAATGTCCGATCGAATACTTACATTAAAAATGCAGAATTCTTGGAAATCTTCAGTTACGAAATGGCTTGTAGCCTTTATAACTTAGGAAGGAAGTCAGAATTCGGACAAAATTCAGAGAGGGAAAAAAGGATAGGCTAGTGAAGCCACAAAACATCTCAATAGGTATAAAGACTTGACACATCTCTCATACCTCTAGCATAAAGCCCTTAAGACAATCATAGTATGGTTCTGATATTTCACGGCTATTGTTTGTCGCTGGAATCCAAGGTTCATGACAAGCATTGAGGTTCCGACGTAATCTTTGGAGTGGGCAAGTTCATCATCAACGTTCGTTGAAAGTAGTCTCGACGATTAGTAACATCTAAACTCGTTTTGTTGAATTGATTTTAATTAGTTTGATTGGATAATTGTGCGGAATTGTTGGTGAAGATTTTGTTGGGATTGTGTTAATGATTTGTTAGGTTCTTGATTAGTCGAATTTATTATTCTCGTATTCTAGTGGTTGAATTGATTTTAATTAGTTTGATTGGATAATTGTGCTGAATTTTTTGGTGAAGATTTTGTTGGGATTGTGTTAATGATTTGTTAGGTTCTTGATTAGTCGAATTTATTATTATGGTATTCTAGTTATTGGATGTTTGGGTGATGAATTGTTATTTAGTCGGTTGATAATGTTTATGATTGATTTCGTTGAATGAGTTGATGCGTTTAGTTATTTCAATTGGGTTAAATATTGGTTGAATGTTGGAAGTTGAATTATTTCAATTGGAAAATCATAATTAGTATTGGATAATGATATAGTTGAAGTATAGTGAATGAATTGTTTGGTGTTTGATAGTTAATTCACATGAAGGTGATTTGGATGTAGTTAGTTATTAGTCATGCATGATAAGAGTTAAGCATGTTTTAAAATCTTTCGTATGATGTAAGATAGTTTGTAATTAGTTTTCTTATTTCTTGTCAAGAGGTTGACACCCTCGAAGTAAGAAGAGTTTGAGTTTATTCAAGTTAAGTCGATTTCATAATCCCAAATCAACCCCCCGCCCCCCCTGATCGTGTGTTTAGAATTAGAAATTATGTTATTAGTATGATAAACTTCATTGACTTCGATTTCCATTCCTTGAGAGATTCTACTCGAGTTAACTTGCCAGTCTACAAGTGACCCCATTCTCTTGCGGGCGAACCAAACCTTTCAAACGTAGATGCGCATTTGTTTAACTTAGATTTTAATTTTGAAAGGAAACAAAAGTTCGGGTCGAAATTTGGCGGCGTTGCCGGGGAATGGCAAAGGTGTTAATGATGTTTATTTGTCTTAATGTTTTTATGTCGATAGTTGTATAATGTTTTTGGTTTGCCTCTCGATGCGGTGATTTGTTTGTTTTTGATGCAAGGTCGATGAAGTCTTAGAGGAGAATTGACCCCATTCATCAATAGCATCGAGCGAGTGAAAAGACCGAGACAACTATTTCCTTCCACCGTAGGAGATCAATCGGAAACCAATTCAACAAGCATGACGGGCAATCTACCTCTTTGAGGCCGAGGGAATGGAGGAAGAGGAGGAACGAGTAGTGGAAGAAGAAGAGGACAAGATAATCTAACACCTCCTCGTAATTATCTATACGGCATGCCACCAACTGATGACGTGCACGTGCAAGAGCAACTGAATGACAACGAGGATGAAGACTCACAAGTTCCACCTTTAATCCATAACCAAGAGCACATTCACGATGAAGAACCAAGAGAACCGGGCAATTTTGAAGATGTTAATAACGGGGAGCATCTACCTAGAGATAATCACAAATCATGATGCAGGAGAATCCTACCTACCAACAACCTCCTCAACGCTTCCGGAATCGAGAAGAAGCTCGAGCCTACAAAGCTCAAGCAAATCAAGAGTCCAAGCACAATAACGTTGGTAATGGCGGGCCCTAGCCCCAAAGCAACCAACAGAATCACCATGGATTCAAGAACTTTGAGCAAGAACCGAACCACAATCATAACAGGAGGGAGGGACGACCGTATAACGCTTGGCAGGGATAGAATTTCCGCAATGATGGTTATGATGATTATGGGAATTTCGAGGAGGAACGCAATTATGGGTATTGCGAAGATTATGGAGAGCGAAGGAATTTTGGTGTGCAAGTTAACTTTGGAAGAAGATGAGGATGCCAGGACCCTAATGAACGCCGGCAAGGAGACCTCCTCTACCAAACAATCGGCCCATATAGCATTGCAGTAGTCTTAAGCCCTGCGTCAAGGGACTATGATTTGAAATCAGGC
The DNA here is from genome assembly GCA_014905375.1 of Phtheirospermum japonicum. NCBI lineage: Eukaryota > Viridiplantae > Streptophyta > Magnoliopsida > Lamiales > Orobanchaceae > Phtheirospermum > Phtheirospermum japonicum. The sequence continues at coordinate 259,934 of BMAC01001092.1, forward strand.
AGTGTCAAACAGCTACCTACCTTCTCCTCCTTGTCCAACGAAGATCCCTTGAATTTCATTCGAGAATTTTACCTCGTAGTGGGCAGAATTCTAGCTCTTGGACTCCATGAAGATCAACTGAGGATGAAATGTTTCCCAACTACTTTGAAAGACAAGGCCAAGCAATGGATTCTATCATTACAACCCAATTCCTTAACTAATTGGTGGATGGTGTAGAAGAAGTTCATGAGTAGATTTTATTCAGCTCAAACGACGACCAAACTGAGGAGAGAAATCACCAATTTTGAGAAAATGGAGGGAGAATCATTCCATGAAGTGTGGGAACGATACAAAGGATTTTTTCAGTCGTGTCCACACCACAACAGTAGCGCGGACATGGTGAATAATTACTTTCATGAAGGGTTATTACCAGTTTACAAACAACAAGTGGAAGTAAAGGCCGGAGATTTTGGAGAATTAACCGCTGCGGAAGCTTGGGAACTATTTGAACTCATGAGCAAAAAATCACAGCAAACAAGTTCCCGACCAAGGAAGATCAAAGTCCATGAGGTCTCTGTTTCTCAAAATGAAGAGAGCAAGATTGAGGAGCTGACGAAACAAGTTGATTTGCTGGCAAGTAGAATGAAAAGGGAGTAGAAACCGTCAAGGCCTTCACACGAATTTTGCGAAAACTGCAGGGTAATTGGGCATGGAGCTGACACATGTAAGGTGGTATTCGATGACGATGAAGATGAAGAGGTGAGTGCCATCCAAAACTATCAGTCCAATAACAAGTATGGGCGGAAATTCGCCAAAAATTACAATTCTCACTCGAATACGTACAATCCGGGGGCACCAGACCATCCGAACTTAAGATACGGTCCTGAAAGCCCGAATTATGTGCCAGTTCCCAAGCAAACGGATTCACGATATCTAGAACCACTGTCCCCGAATAGAAACCAAGAAGAGACGAGCAGCTACAACTCTTATCAAAATAAGGGGCAAAGTAACTACTCACAACAACCTTTGCAAAAGGCAAACACGACGGGACAACAACATCAGCAAGAACCACGGCAACAGCAAATGCCACTTATAACCGACCCTGACGAAGAGTTGAGATTGTGGCGTCAGCAGTAAGAGTACAAAACCTTACAAAACTAGGAATAAATACTTCTTACAATCGAGGAAGACAAGCGAACTAGAAAATAATTAGAAAAGCTAGAGATGATGATCAGTCAAATCTCGACTTCTATAGCGAAAAATATGAATGATTCGGGTAAATTACCTAGTCAATCTGAGTAGTCAATGGCAATACATGTACTACGTGGTGGAAAGAAGGTCGATAACGGGATACGAGAACTCGAGGAAGAGGACTCTAAAAATGAGCCGAGTTTAGAAGAAAAAGAAACAGCTAAGAGGGAGTCTAGTTCGAGTGGTGAAAAAAGAGTAATGAGAGGTATCCACAAGTCAGATAACCCATACGTTCTAGGCTCATTAACCGGAGTTTTTCAATCTAAACGAACAAAGACAAGCGAAAAGGACGCAACCAAAGATTCATCCTATCGGATGAGGCAAAAAGCCGATCGGAGTGGAGGACAGTGAGTTTGGTCCGATCGGACTGGAGAACAGGAAGGTTTGTCCGATCAGAATGGCCTAGAACCTGATCGGGGTGGAGGACAGGGAGTTTGTTCTGATCGAAAGGGAAGTCAAAAGGTTTCATCTGATCGGATGAGTAAGGATGACCGATCATATGAAGGACCTGTTCAAGATAATTCAAATCCACAACGAGTCATACGGGACGTAGTACCATTTCCTAATCGTCTCAAGCCAGCAAGGGAGAGCAAGAAGTTCATGCAACTCTATAACATGCTGAAAGACGTAAACGTGAACCTCCCACTATTTGACGTTATTAAAGCAATGCCGACTTACGTTAAGTTTTTCAAAGAACTCGCATCAAAGGAAAGGAAGATAGAAGCAAATGAATGAGTGATATTATCCAAGTAAGTAAGCACAATATGCCATCAAACGTTACCACTGAAGGCGAACGACCAGGGAGCTTCTGCATTATAATAACTCTTGGAGATGGGCAAAAAGCACGTGGAATGCTCGACTTATGGGTAGGGATCAATTTGATGCCGTACGCCCTATACAAGCAATTCAACCTTGGGAGAATGAAGCCAACACTTTTAAGGCTTTAATTAGCGGATCGTTCATTGAGATATCCTATGGGAGTTGTCGAGGCTATTTTTGTGGAAGTCGGATCAGTGGTAGTTCCCGTAGATTTTGTTATATTGGTTGTTGGAGAGGTGGATGAGTCAAGTAAGGAGCATACCATTCTTTTAGGTAAAACTTTAATGGCAACATCACACACGTTGATCGATGTGGGAAGGGGAAAAATGACACTTTCCGTATTCGATGAATTAGTTACGTTCTCGCTTAAGGATATTCAGAGAATTCCATCACCTATGTTTGGTCCGGACTGTTCATATCTCGATTCTGTGGATCAATGCGTGACCTAATTATTTGGCGTTGTACCAATAGAGAGCTGTAACATCGAGGACGACAATTTTGATTCAAATGCAGAGGGAGTGGTCACCCTTTTCTAAATCAAAGAGGAGCTTATGGTCGAGCCGCCTATTAGACCCACATTGGAGCCCATAATTTAGTTGAAACCACTTTCGAGATTGCTTAGTTCTCTTTCTCAAATATATTTTTCTCGAGTCTAACGAAAGAAAACCCGTAATAATTCTCGTAGATTTGGCTAAGCACGAAGAAAGAGAACTAATCGAGGTTCTCAAGAAATATAAGCAAGCAATTGGATGGAGCATCGGTGATATTAGAGGGATAAGTCCAGTCACGTGTATGCACTAGATCGATCTAGAAGAAGGAGTCAAACCGATACGAGAAGGGCAGAGACGTTTGAAACCTACGCTTAAGGATGTAGTTAAGAAAGAGATTTTCAAGCTCATCGATGAGGGAATCATATATCCCGTTTCTGATAGTGAGTGGGTTAGCCCAGTACACGTTCCGAATAAGGGAGGCATCACGATTTTGGAAAATGAAAAGGGAGAAACTGTTCCAACGCATTTAACCACCGGGTGGCGAATGTGCACTGACTACCGGAAGCTCAATGCCGCGATGAGGAAATATCACTTTACACTCCCATTCATGGACCAATTGCTCGACAAATTAGCAGGGCACGAGTATTATTGCTTTTTGGATGGCCTTTCCGGTTATTACCAAATAGCAAAAGCTCCAGAGGATCAAAATAAAACCACAGTCACGTGCCTTTTTGGCACATTTGCTTACTAGAGAATGCCCTTTGGCTTGTGCAACGCCCAAACAACCTTTCAGAGATGTATGATCCCCATTTTCACCGAGTTCATCGACGACTTTCTCGATGTCTTCATGGATGACTTTTCGGTATTTGGCTCTTCCTTTTCTCATTGTTTGAGTAATTTGACTAAGGTACTTGAGCGATGTGTTAAGTCTTATTTGACTTTAAATTGGGAGAAGTCTAATCTTATGGTGAGAAGTGGGATTGTGTTGGGACATGTAGTGTCGAGTAAGGGGTTGGAAGTCGATAAGGCTAAATTCAATTTTATTGAAACTCTTCCACCCCCTAAAGATGTCAAAGGAATTAGAAACTCTTTGGGACATGCGGGCTTTTATCAATGTTTCATAAAAGATTTTTCTAAAATTTGTCGCCCATTGTGTAAATTGCTTGGAAAAGACGTGCCTTTTAAGTTTGATGGTCAGTGTCTTAGTGCTTTTAACATTTTAAAAGAAAAATTGACACAAACACCAGTCATCGTTGAACCTAATTGGTCTCTTCCTTTTGAAATCATGTGTGACACGTCAAACGATGTTATAGGGGCAGTCTTAGGACAACGAGTGGATAAAATGCTGAGGGTCATCTATTATGCGAGTTACATTTTAAATAGTGCCCAACGTAATTATACCACTACGGAATGTGAACTATTAGTAATTTTATTTTCATTAGATAAGTTCCGTTCTGATATCGTTGGCTCAAAAGTGATTGTGCACACTGATCATGCAGCCCTTCGACATTTATTTGCTAAAATCCAAAGTAAACCAAGATTGATTCGTTGGATTCTTCTTTTGCAAGAATTTGATGTTGAAATCAAGGATATAAAAGGATGTGAAAATGTGGTTGTTGATCATTTGTCTCATATGTTAATAGATGGAGAGTCTAACAAATTTGATTTTGTGGACGATGTTTTTCCATACGAGGATGCCAATACGATTGAAAAAGTTAATGAACCTTGGTATGCCGATTTTGTTAATTACCTTGCTTGTAAAATTATCCCTAACCAACTTTTTGCCCAAGAAAGGAAGAGATTTTTGTTTAAATGTAGGAGTTTCTTTTGGGACGATCCTTACTTATACAAGCAATGCAAGGATGGACTCTTTCGAAGATGTATACCAGACGAGGAGAAGATTGGTATGTTGAGGTTTTGCCACGATGAAGGGGGACACTTGGAAGTCAGAAGAAAGCATTTAAGGTCCTAAAAGCCAGTTTTTATTGGCCCTCACTATTCTCTGACGCACACCAATACTGTAAGACATGCGATAGATGTCAGAGATCAAGATTTCATGGGCCCATTCCCGAAGAGTGGATAGTACGAGTATATACTCGTTGGAGTAGATACGTGTCAAAATTGGTGGAGGCGATCCCAAATCGGAAAGCTAACTCCAATTCGGAGTACCAAGAGCGACCATAAGCAATGGAGGTAGCCATTTCTGCAACCGTGCCTTCGATCGATTAATGAGTAAGTATGGGGTGCGTCATAAGGTCGAAACTCATTACCACCCACAAACCTCGGGGCAAGTGGAGACGAGCAACCAGTAGATTAAGGCCATTTTGGAGAAAACAGTGAGACCAAATCGTAAAGACTTGATGACGAAATTGATCGATGCCTTATGGGCATACCGTACGGCCTACAAAACAGTGTTGGGAATGAGCCCATTTTGGTTGGTTTATGGAAAGGCTTATCCTCTCCCCGTAGAGTTGGAGCATAAAGCAGAATGGGCAATTTGCATGTTGAATTTAGATATGAACGAGGCAGGGGACTATATGAAGCTGGAATTGAGTGAATAGGAAGAAATTAGAAATGATTCATACGAGATGGCGTGGGCGAGCAAACGAAGAATGAAGGAAATGCACGACAAAAAGCTCGTTCATAAGAACTTGGAGGTAGGAAATTTAGCCTTACTCTTTAATTCACGTTTAAAACTTTTTCCATGCAAACTAAAGTCAAAGTGGAGTGGCCTATATTTGATCACTGACATCAACAGGTTTGAAGCTGTAACCTTACTCGCCGAGAAGAATAATTCTTCTTTCCAAGTCAATGGACACCGGGTGAAGTTGTGTCACGGGGGGACATATTTCCTAGAGAGATCATGAAGTGGTATTACTTAACGATCCCCCTCGAGAATCCTGAATCTTGAACGAGGTATAAGACGTTAAACGTTACACTTCTTGGGAGGTAACCGAAGTTTTTCCCTTTCTTTTATTAATCCTTTGATTTTTGTATATATATTTGTCTATTTTTGCACGTTGGGAAAGTGCAGTTTCGAGTTCTTCAACAAGAGACGAGTTTTCCGGACCATCCGATCAGAGGCCTAGATGTAACCGATCAGACTGAACCTTCTGGACAACTTTCCGATCGGAGGAGTTAAGTGACTGATCGGATGGCGGGCGCGAGAGAATTATTCTGGAAATAACATTACCATTAAGGAAAAGCCGATTTGGTAAGAATTTCCAAAAATATTTGCTAAGGTAAGGTGATCTTTAATTTGGGAATTGATATTGTGCCTAGGAAAGTTTTTATTTTAATTCCCTTATTTTGATTTTATTTGATTCTTGAAAGCCCTTTCCCTTAACTCTCACCCTCCTATATAAACCCACCTTCAAGACTTATTTTTCCCACAACACCTTCTCTTCTATTACCTCATAACCTTTATTCTTTTGAACCACGAATCCCCTTTTACGAGGAGACGAAGAAGGCAATGAACTATCATAACAACATTGGTTATGATGGGTGGCCCGAAAGAAGTACGAGGACACTGTGGACAAGTTGGAGAACGAATTGGAGGAACATCGCGAAAAGATCAACGAACTGCGAGCCGAGGTCAATGATAATATCTCTGAAGAGATAGCTCTAACTGATAACATCGAGCGCCTTCACAACATCTTGGACAAGGCTGATGCCAAAATTATTCGGCTGAAGGCTAAAATCATCAGGCTCAAAGCCCAGGCCGAGGACCTTTATGCTCTAGCCTTTGGACACATCCCACCTCCTACCCCTAAATAGTCGACAAGGCTACCAATTTAGAATGGAATGATTTTGTTGCTCAAAAGTTCAATAATTGGGATGTTATTAAGTATAATTATGAAATGTGGTTATTAAATAAGAGCAATTTCGCTCAAATTTGAAATAAATATAATTCGTTCGTTCATGATTTTTGTTTGTGAATTTTTGCAGGACCATGTTGTATATATATTAACACACACAAAAAAAAAATTCCGATCAGACATAAGCACATACCGATTGGACCAAGCCTTCTGGACAAATATGTCCGATCGGAGAAGGGATCTATCCGATCGGACGACTGCGCAGGTTATAAAAATCGGACCCCGTCATTCGAATTTCTTTTACCCTAAAACTCGATTTTCTTTCATTTGCAGAGCAAGAACATACAATTCTCTCTTTCTCTCTTCACCAAACCACAAATTGAGAACACAAACGCATCTGATCAGATAAAAGGTGCAATAAATTGCATCCATTTGGAGAATTCAAGGAATTAAGCACGAACTATTCAAACTACGCCAGGCTCCACAACAAATTACAACTCATCAAATTTCAAGGTATAATGACTGAAACTCAAACTTGTTGAACTGCTTCGGAGTTGAGTTGCAGGTTTTGTTATCGTCCTTATTTTTGAACTTTCTGCATCCGGAATGGAGTCTAACTCTCGATCACGGCGAGGAAACACCTCGGGCAGAGGACCGAGCAATACCCGAAGAGGGTTAGTTCCTTTTAACCTCATGGATGAACGTGAGGTTACACTCTACAAGTTCTTAATAAAACACAACGTCTATCACCCCTGGTTCATCGACACCCACTTTTGGGCCGTGCAAATTGACATGGGGGATAAGACGGGGAAGAAATTCATGGAGGGCATCAAGGCCTTCGACTTAATGAAGTGGGCCGACGTGAGGCAGCCTAGTTATCGCACTCTCATGCTCGAATTATTCACGACCTTCAAGGCACTTGGCGATGGGTCCTTCGAGTGTCGTCTCCACAACTGTTTGCTCCTTACCTCCAAGGGTGACTTTGATGTCATCTTTAGAATCTATAGCGAGAGAACGGCAAACGAACCGTTTCAAATTGACAACTACAACAAGAAAACTTGGTGGACCAAACTTTCTGGATCATCACCAGAGCCCGACTGCCATTTTAATTCAATGTCCCTGAAGTCAAACGTAGTCTACCTGACTTATAAATTCTTCATGCAAGTGTTCTTGGGGAAAGAGAAAGCGACAAGGATACCTTCTTCAGAGTTTCGAGCACTATGGATCGCGTACAAGTGAGGCAACGCGGATATCTATCCACTTTTGATTACGGCGATCAAAAATGTTCAACAAGTGCGGGAGAAAAAAATGACAAAACTCACCTTAGGAGCCTTTATCACTGAGCTTGCCCGGCACCACGGTTGTGACCCCTACGATGATGATATCGTGTATCCGAGTGTGGCGATGCTAGTTGAGAGTCGGACGATCAATGGCCGAAACATAGCTATTCCGACATTTATGATACCCTCGGAGAAGGAAAAGTCTGATGTGGTCGAGAACACTAACGACGATGATGATGATAATGATAACGAAGATGATGGCAATGAGGACAACCTGGAGAAGAACGTGAACGATGAGGATGGAGGGGCTGGAAACACCGGTTTCCAGAATTATGAACATGGCAACTTTGGGGAGGGTTTGTACTACTCGGACAAGCAGTGGAGGCAGCAGCAGGACTTCCAGGCGAGCATGTTGGAACAAATGAGGCAATTGGGCCTTCATCAAGAATAGCACGTGAGAAATGCTCGACAAGATGCCTGGGAAGCACGAGAGTAAGCATGGGTGGAGGCGAGGTATTTCCGAAGCACATTAACGATGTTGGGCACCAACTTGGCCGAAATAAATCAAAATCTTGCCCGTTTGACCAACAATGTCGAAGAAAATCACGGATACCTTGTCACGATTGACGAGCGCCTCTCCCGTCTTGAGCAACGCTAACCACCTCCACCTCCGGATGACATGGACCAGTAGGCGGGCCCATGCCCCATCTGTATCATCATTCTATCCAAACTTTTATTTGCTTTCTATACTATTTGCTTTTGTTCGGATTTATTAGATGTATTAATATTTTTATGTGTTTGTGCTTGTGTGACTATGGTTAACTTATGGTTTCGTTAATTGCTTGTTATGGCTCTATGCACTTGTTTGAGTTCCCCGTATTCATGTTTATCATTTTAGCAACCAGAAGTTTGCTTATTTTTATTAAAGGAGAGAAAGGACTGTGTCATTCGATCGGAGACACATATGTGACCGATCGGACCAAACATTCTGGACTGTCATCCGATCAGATGACTTGAGCAACCTGTACACAACCCGGGATTTAGAGTTCCATGCATGCCTAGTTCGAACCATTTTGGGTAACATAGTCAGATATTTGTAACAAAGTGTTAATCAGCTAATCAATTACGTCAACTTTCATTTAGTATATGCCCATGCTTATTTGTGTTTGTACTGGCTTGACTGTCGGAATCATGTATTATGTGATCTTTCGTTAGAGTCTTTCGAGCTTGTTTAGTGCAAAATTTTTCAAAAACTACTTATATATATTTATTTAAAACAACACTTAGTCGTTAGTAATTTCGCGAAGCTTTAAAAACTTGATCACCTTTCTTTCAAAGTTGAATAAAACCCTAGTAAGGAGACTTGTGTGTTTATCAATATTTCATGATGTTATTCGATAAGTGTTTTGAAAAGTCTCTAAAGTCGCATGTGTATATTTATTTTCGGAAATGACGATAGGCACATATAAAACTCGATTCCAGCCATATTAAAAAAAAACTATAAATTCCTAATGAGCCCATTTGAGCCTTTATTACGTCTCTTTGTTAGCCACAATCATAATTGTAGCTCTTATTTCATTTAAGTTTGTGAGATGAGAGTATTATTTATTATTGGTTCAATGAGTTTTGACGATTTTAAGGTGGGAATTAGTAGGATGTATATATATATATAAAATAAATATAAAAACAAGAGATAAATTAAGGGTGCTCAAGTTCATAGGAGCATCTGGTCGTTAAGAAAAAAAAGCCTATTTATAAAGGCAAATGAGTATATAAGGAACTAACACTCATATTCTTTAGGATCGGGCGTGTTTATTCAGTTTTGGTTTTTTGTAATAGCCTTAGATATAAAAGGGTAAGTATAGTGTTACACAATTATTTTGGGAGGAATGAGGAGCAGAATTTTGCTCCATATTTAAATTTTTTTGATTGAGTGAGTTATTGATTGCGTTTGTTCGCAAGTTAGCCACATATCTTTATATATTACATACCTTACCAAAGAGCCTACATTACAACCCTAGAAAGTCCTAATCCGATTCTTGATTAAAAATGCACACATATGCGATGTACGAGTCTTTGATTTTCACGAGTCATTGAGTGCACCATAATATATATCCCTTTTGAGAGGATGCATCCTTTTGGTTTCAAGGTGAAAAGGTAACGCGAGCTTAGCTTAAATTTTTTCGATAAAAGTGTTTATATTTGCAAAACTAAATTATATGCAGAACATGACTCTTTGATCTAACTATCTTCACTTCTCTTGGTTTTGATTCTTTCGTTTGTTCGAGAACGAACAAACCAATTAAGCATGGGGTGGTTGATTCATACGTATTTGTTACGAATCTGTATATAATTGAGTCATTTTTTTAGTCTTTTTGCTTTCTTTTTCGGGTTAACATTAGGCTAAATTGCATAATTTTGCATTCTTTGCCTTAATGCTTAACTTTCTGACTTGTTGATCAACTATCGGTCCAATTGAATAGTAATTCCTTATTTTCTCATACAACTAGAGCGTCCGGCGGATTCAAAGGACAAGGATAAAGGAAGCAATGCTCAAAAGTAGCCTAAAGGACACTCATCTGATCGGACGGATTGTATCTCCGATCGAATTGACCTGACGAACTGATACACCGATTGGGCCTGCGGACAGAAACTTTCGTCTGATCGGATAAGACCAATGTCCGATCGGACACTTACATTACAAACGCATAATTTTTGGAAATCTTCAGTTACGAAACGGCTTGTAGCCTTTATAACTGAGGAAGGAAGTCAATTTTTCGGACACAATTAAGAGAGGGAAAGAAGAATAGGCTGGTGAAGCCACAAAACATCTCAATAGGTAGAGAGACTTGACACATCTCTCGTACCTCTAGCATAAAGCCCTTACGGAAATCATAGTACGGTTCGAGTATTTTGAGGCTATCGTTCGTCGCTGGAATCCAAGGTTCGTGACAAGCTTTGAGGTTTCAATGCAATCTTTGGAGTGGGCAAGTTCATCATCAACGTTCGTCGAAAGTAGTCTCGATGATTAGTAACATCTAAACTTGTTTTCTTGAATTAATTTCAATTAGTTTGATTGGATAAGTGTGCTGAATTGTTTGGTGAAGATTTTGTTAGGATTGTGTTAATGATTTGTTGGGTTCTTGATTAGTCAAATTTATTATTTTCATATTCTAGTTATTGGATGTTTGGATGATGGATTGTTATTTAATCGGTTGATAATGTTTATGATTGATTTCGTTGAATGAATTGCTGCGTTTTAGTTATTTCAATTGGGTTAAGTCTTGGTTGAATGTTGGAAGTTGAATTAATTCATTAGGAAAAGCATGATTAGTATTGGATAATGATATAGTTGAAGTATAGTGAATGAATTGTTTGGTGTTTGATAGTTAATTCACATCAAGGTGATTTGGATGTAGTTAGTTATTTGTCATGTATGATAAGAGTTAAGTGTGTTTTAAGATCTTTCGTATGATGTTAGATAGTATGTAATCGAGTTTGCTAAATTAGTTTTCTTACTTCTTGTCAAGAGGTTGACACCCTTGAAGCAAGAAGAGTTTGAGTTTATTCAAGTTAAGTCGATTTCATAATCCCAAATCAACACCCCCCGCCCCCCCTTATCGTGTGTTTAGAATTAGAAATTATGCTATTAGTATGATAAAATTCATTGACTCCGATTTCCATTCCTCGAGAGATTCGACTCGAGTTAACTTGCCAGTCTACAAGTCATAAGTAAAATAACGAGAGTGTGAGTCTCAGATGCACATGAGGGTTACGTCCCTCCATGTTCGCATGAGATCGCATACATAATGAGTGAAGGCAAACCTCTGCATCGTTTTGTTAATGAGTTTTATCATGCATATAGTTATATAAAATCCTAAAAAACACTCCTTCATACAGTTTCAATGTTTGACCAACCCCAAGCCAAGTCGGATAATGCTTTGATTGTCCCACCAGGATCGAGGAGGCCTCTTGTAAGACCTAAAAGGAAGAGATAATTGTCCAGGGGAGAACACATTCTAAGAGATATGAAATGAAGTAGATGTGGACATGTCGACAATCATAATAATAAAATATGCACTGAACCTCTTGTTTATATTTCTCACTCTCCAGTAGACCTATATATCTACTATTTTTTTTAGTTAAATAATATTTTTACTTATATTACTAGTTTTTTTGAAACAATTACTGACTATAAGACTTTTTTACTTATATTATTGTTTGTTAGTTGGGGTGATGAATTTATGTGCATTTGTTAATGTGTTGATGTTTTGCACAACTTGTATGTTTACTTGATGAAAAAACTGCATTTATGCAAAGTATAATGCACACATTGAGACCGAAAAATTTTGGTTTGAGTAAGGAACTCACATATTACGTAACCAAGATTTTTTACATTTTGAAAAAAACTTACGTAATATGTGAACTTCTTAATGAAACAACAAGATTTCTTACAGTTTGAAAAGATTTATTCCTATACATACATTGAATCATTGAACAAACATACATGCAGGTAATCATAGAATTCTGATGATGCATTGAAACCATGCAATTCAACAATCATGCATATGCACTGCATTAAACTTAGGATTCGCTATTTTGATTTATATAATGATTCAATAAAGTAAACAACCATATCAAAGCATTCCTTACTAGATCATAGCCACATCAAAATAAAAAACAAATGCACATCAAAGCATTTCCTACTAGACCTGTGCCACATCAAAGCATTATCATATTAAAATAGATAACAAATGATTCCCAAAATATTTATTTTATAATTTCTAGCTATTCATTACAATATTCTTCACAATCTCTGCTTTTAAAACTTGAATATCATCTTTGAAATCTTCTTTGGATTCTTCTCCCTTTGCATGATTTGTTTCATGATTTAGCAAACATAAATTGCACAGTCATTCCTGGGACATGAAACAATTAACATGAGAACAGTTATATGTGAAAATAAACTAGTTATTATGCAACAATAAACTATTAATGTTATTTTAAAATACTTACGTGTTTACTACTTGTTGAGGGATTTCTCTTACACCCTCGAGTGGTAAGTGAGTAGACTCTTCATCCTTTCTTAACATTTCAGCCACATTTGCCTCTATAGGTTCTTTCTGTTAATAGAAAAAATAATGGATGGTGTTGTTACTCAATTAAGTAAGAAAATAACTAAAAATAACATTATTTAAGTAAAGATGTCGTCATACTATAACTTTTGCATTTTTACGGAATGCATCCGTTCTATTCTTCTTACGCTTCATGGAGTTGTAGAACCTACATTATTTTGCTAAAACATCATATTCTAAGAGAGTTCAGTGAAATGGGTCTGTTTCTTTGTTGTATCCTACCGACACGATTGGGAAAAGAAAAATTGCATCCTTGGTTGCCGATGCATCCGTCACTTGTTTGTAAATGGAATTGTTGATAGGTTTTTGCTTAATAATAGAAGTCTGCTTTTTATTTTGGCAAGACAATGTTATGATGTGATATGATATGATTAAAAATGACAATAATGTAATCTATCCAAATCTTTTGAACGTACCCAACAATGTGCACGAACTATAACTGCCTTGCCATCCGAAATACTTGCTTTCAACAACTGTTGTGCGTAGACATCAATCACCTAAAAATAATGTATTAAGTCAACAATAAGAATACACTTTTCAATGATAATGTAAATAATAAATAATTTATTACTGGATTAAACAGATTAAGACTTTTTTTTACTTACATAATTACTGATATGTTTAAATCTTTATATATTCAAGATATTCTCCACAGTGATGAGGATGCAATATTCTTTATTATAGAAACTGTCTCCCTGTTCACAAAAAAGTAATAATGAAATTCTACACAAGCATGAAATAGTGACTTAAACTTTGACCCAAAGTAAGAAACCTCATATTATCCCTTACTGGACCAATAATATAAATTTCTTCAAACATTCTATTTGTCTATCGACTTTTTCGAGGAATTTGATTTATCCAGGAGTGTATTCCAAATCCTCTTTTCTGTTATAATCGGGAACCTCTTCCCGTATCTTTGTTTCTTTCTCCCTTTCCCATAGTCATAATGTTTGCTTTCATTCGGCTTCCCTTTTGTTCTTGGTCTTCTGGTACATTGAATTTTGTTTTCTTTTAGCACCTTCAACTTTATTTTTACCCTCAAAATGAGCTTGGGTGATTGCATGTACCTCATCCTCAACCCAAATTTCTAATAATTCAGCATCAAGATCCACAATGTTTTCATCTTTCTTGATCTTCTCTTTTTAAAGAAACTTAATTTCTTGTTTAAATGTAGCAATTTTTGTTGTTGCTTCATTTAGTTCTCTTGACCTGACTTCCTATAAGTTCATCAGCCTATCAATAGCCTCATTGTATGTCAAATGATCTCCATTCATAGATTGTAGATCAACATCCTCAACCTGAATTGTAAACAATTCAGCATTAAGACTCACAATTATTTCATCTTTCTTGATCTGCTCAGCATCCAACAAACTAATCCCATCCTTCAACTTTTGGTTTTCTTGCTTGAGATTTGTTTATTGAGCTTCGATAGCATTGTATTTCAGTAGATGATCTTCATACAATTATTGCACAGGCACTAGTTCTTCATTCATTTGACGCCTTTCCTCTTTAAGTTATCCTTTTTCATCCAACAGGTTTTGAGTTTCCTCAACTCTTCCCCCTTCAATTTATGGCGCTTTAGTTTTTTGCCGGAGTTTCAACTTCACCTTAATTGGTTTTCATTGAAAATAGTCTTCAAATTCTTGTACATGTCTGCTTCATTAATTGTGGGTGTTAGAGCACCGTAGATTACCTGTAATTAAGTATTACCACATGTTAAATTCTTTACTCAGTGTTAAAAAATCTGCAATATTATTTATACCTCACTTAATCAAAATATTGTAAGATCATGGTATTTCGATTTTAGTTTCTCTCAACATATGACAGGTACAGTAGACTACTTGACCAATGTTGTAAATCACAAAGGTGGAAAAGTTATATATGGTATTGGTGTGCATGGACTGATCTTGGGGAAAGACACACTCGATGTAGAAGAGATGCCTAAGCTCAAAATTGTGGTGTTGGTTGAAGGATTGACTGCATCTAATAAGCATCAGTTAACTCTGTAATGATGATCTATGAGAGAAGTTTAATCAATATTTGTGTTAAGTACTTGATAGATCTGATAAATGCATCATAACTAGAATCAAGACTATTGATAACTGCTATCAAGTGAGTAGTAGAAACGTATGTCAAATAGCTCAATCGTCTAAGTCTGATCTATGACACTAAAGGAATGAGACATGTTAACTACAAGATGTTAAGAAAGCTGGTCAAATCTTATGTTGTAAGAAGCATTCCAAATCTTGAAATAAAAAATCTATATGTCTGGGGTGCTTGCCAAAATGGTAAGCAAACTAGAGTGTCTTACCGAGTGATCCAATATTTTAACACCTCACACTGCCTAAAGCTTCTTCACATGAATCTCATGTGTTTAGTTAAGGTAGAAAGTATAGATGGTAAGAAATAATCCTTTGTTATTATTGATTATTATTCACAATTTACATGGATTAAATTTCTTTATGAAAAGTAAAAATATTTGAATATTTTTTAAAATTGTTTAAATACATTTGTACTTGGTTTGGGTTTCTTGATGGCAAATATAGGTCTGATCATGAAAGGACTTTGGAAAAATTTTATTCTCAATAAAAGAAGCAAACAGAAGAAGCAAATTAACTTTAAGGAGATGGTAAAATGGTGTGTATGACATCTTGTTACTCTCTACTTAAGAACTCTTGTTTTGTGTCTTCCGTAGAGCCAAAAAGAGTATAAGAAGCTCTCAAGGATGAGTTTTGGGTTAATACAATGCAATAAAAACATGATTAGCCCCAAAAAAAATGTGTGGTACTTAGTTTCTAATCTGAGTTTAGGTAATGTTCTTTGTACAAAATGAGTTTTCAAGACCAAATCTGATGAATTGGGAAACATCATATCAAACAAGTCTTGATTAGTAGCTCAAGGATTTATACATGTACAAGTGAACCAAACTTTTGTGCACCCCAATTATAGATATTTAAATTAAAACACGTAAGTTTTCTCGCAAGAGTACGACGAACTTGTAGGGCGGTGAGTTTGACTCGAGTCGAATCTCTCGAGGAAACAACTGTTCGGTCTTTTGGATGTTTTTCTCAATTTACGAACTAGAATAAAATACATGTACATTTGGGATTTTAAACGATTTTGAATTTATCATTAATAACTAAAGCAATAATTAAACTAAGGGTAATTAAACTAATTATTCTAGACTATATTATCAACTACGAGCAATAATTAAATTATTCGAACTTAAGAATTAAGAAGTAAAAGCAGTGAATCTAAGAACATGAATTTAATTAACTATCACGACACAATTATATCATAAGAATCTAAAAACGAATAACTAAGCATAAATCATATCGCATAAATAAACTAAATTAACCTAATATCCAAACATGAAATAATTAAACTAATTAAACTAGTTCTAGAATTAACTAAGCAATTGACTAGGAAAATAACTATCAAATGGACTAAGAGTTTAGAGTACTTATTGTAACTAGTGAAAGCAATGAAAATCTCCAACTATTCCGGAGTTGAACGTTGATCTTGGGCGAAGATTGAATCCCGAACATGAAATTGAAGTTTCGGACTCGTCGTTCTTCGATCCTTGATCTCGGTCTTCAAATCTTGTTATAAGATGTGCAATTGCGTTTATTCTAAGCTAAAAAACCCTAAGATGTCGTGTGTCCCTCAAAAATCCGAAATATGAAGGGTATATATAGATATAGCATGTCTTGTCGCACAAGAAACCCTAAAAACGAATTTATGGCCGTCACGTCGACGTCGCGTCGATCGACGCGTGCTGGCTCTCGGCGTCGATGCTGCCTGGTGCTCGCGTCGAGTGACGCGGTCATGGATAGACGCAACAGAGAGTTGCGTTGACTGAGCGTCGATCGACGCACTCTTGGATCGACGCTTCAGAGAGTTGCATCGGCCTTGCATCGACTGAGCGTCGATCGTCGTGGGCAGGGACTCGCGTCGACGTAGCGTCGACGCTTGCGTCAATCGACGCTACTGAGGCTCAGTCTCGTTTCTCAATTTTTCTGCTACTCGTTCACCGGAAAGCTCGTTCTCCACTTTTGAACATCGAACTCATCTATTTACGCGCTGAACTCTTCCGGTTACTTAGTTGTAAGGTGAAAAACAACGACATATCACCTAATTGCATCAATTATGATCAAAATACGGTAAAATAAGCTGGGAACTATGAAAATACAAAATTAAGCTTAAATCATCCAACTTATACCAAAAACAAATAGAAAAACGTACTAAAAGTCTAATAAAAATAAGGACAAACCTACTCTAGTCAACTACCCCACGCTTAATTGGTTTGTTCGTCCTCGAACAAATGATAAATTCAAAGTATAACTAGAATGAAAGTTAGTTCAAGCAAAGAGTCGTGCTATGCTACATAAATAATTTTGAAAATATAGGTAAAAGTCACGTAACGTCAAACACTCCACCTATATTATATTGTCGCTTCAAAATTAAATTCATGCATCCTCTCAAAAAGGAAAATATATATGTGTGTTCACTCAAAAGAACTCAAGCATTGCTGCATGGGACGTGTATACACTCAAATCATACAATTACATGCACAGTAAATAAGCACGTAAAATCAATCTCTTCTCAATCGCAAATTAAGTGTGTTATCAAAACTAAGAATCGGTAAGGTCTTAACGGGTTGTAATGTAAGGCTCTTTGGACGGGTGTGGAATATATAAGTCATGTGGCTCAATCGCTCACTCAACCTAATCTAATCAAGAAGCAAATTGCTTCACCTCGCTCAAAAATAAAACCTCACTTAACTCTCATAACGTAGCCTTAAAATTAGGCTATTCCTCAACTCGAAACTCGTAAAATGACTGTAAGCTCAAACCACTTAAAAACAATTGAAGCTTGTAATGTGCTTCTTAAAATTACAAAACTCTTGCCTCTTAAACATTAGGCTTCATGCGAAAATAAATAATAAACTCAAGCCTTATATTAAGCGCGTAGGCAATTACTCAACAAGACTCGCCATCTTCCTTATATTTTTTTTCTTTTTTTTATTTAATTGCCCCCCTTATTATAATTTTTATGGGGTATCCTTTTTTTTTTCTTTTTTTTCGGATGGTGGTCCTTAATTACAAAAATAATAAATTCCTAATAAAAATTCCAAGACTCAAATAATCAATTAAAAAAATACGAACTCCTACCTCACGCTTTTAATGGGTTGTAGGGGTCAACTCAATAAAATCACTCATGGCTAAAGGCATGGATTATTTGGCTATGATTGGCTCATTCGGAATTTATAGTGGCTAAAATTTATGGATATGGCCGGGATATGGTTTTTTCTGTGCCTTAACCTCATTTTCAAAGTCAATTACACACAGCGGTTTTAAAGAGATATCAAAACTTAAACTCATTCAAGTACATGCAATGATGATAAACACTCAGGCTACTCACTGGCTTTTTTTGCATGAAATTTTTTAAATTGACGCTGCTTTTAAGGTTTTGCGAAATCAATTGCGTCCAAGTACCATTTTACAATATAAATAATAATTTTTGAAAAGTTTATGCACTTATGCACGCTCAAAAGACAAGAACCTCAAATCAAACTTAATTAACTTCGACAGGCAAGCCATACAAACACAATTAAGTGTAGAAATAGCAATTAATCACGTTTAGGCATATAATTATTACAGGCCAAGTATTAAAAATTACACAATTAAGCAATACAAATCACACTCGACCACGCCCCTCTCTAAAAATCCCGACAATCTCCTGATTGCCACAAATACATCAAAAATCAAAAAGAGGAAGGAAAAGAAAACATCCCTGAAATAAAAAGGTCGAGCCGCTACTCGTTGATTTGTGCAATCGGCCGTTTCTTCAACGTGCGTGAAGTGAAATGCCCTAAGAAAAACAATACAAACAAAATCAAAGAAAATAACAATATTTTTAACTTTTTCGTTTTTTTTTATTTTTTTTAAATAAAAGCATAAAATAAAGATACAAGATTTTAGAACTCGCGGGATCCATCGTCCTCGGGGTTCTCATCGACATCCATGCTCGGTTGGGGATAAGCCGCCTCGAACCATTCCTCGAGGCTCGAAATGCGAGCGCTCATCTTCCTCAAGCTTTGAAGGTTTTGCTCGTGGTTCGTGTCGATCTTGTCGTCGAT
The DNA here is from genome assembly GCA_014905375.1 of Phtheirospermum japonicum. NCBI lineage: Eukaryota > Viridiplantae > Streptophyta > Magnoliopsida > Lamiales > Orobanchaceae > Phtheirospermum > Phtheirospermum japonicum. The sequence continues at coordinate 278,849 of BMAC01001092.1, forward strand.
GATTTGGAGCCTGTCGAACATCTTCAATTGAAATGCTCGGTTTTCTTCAAAAAATTGGCCCCAATCGGGACTCGGGCCCGAAGTGGTGCGTGGGGCCAGCTCCATATCGTCATCCTCGTCGTCACGTCGAGACGAGGATCCTCCTTGATTCGAACTCCTCACTCGGGGTGCGGGTGCACGCGTTAAAGGAAGTGAAGTCGTCCCGAGTGGGCCAAGTCCATTTTCGTCCGGATCGAACCCGAAGTGACGGGCGAGGCCGGTAATGTATGGTGCGAAGGAATGGAGTGGTGTTTTGCTTCCCGGCGTACCCTTGGTAACATTGTAGAGTCCTTGCAAGATCAATGGGTATAGCCGGACTTGACGACCGTCAACAAGACATTGTAGAATGTAGAGCTCGGACTTGGTCGCGTAGGTGGACTTGTTTTTGCACAAAATGATGTGCCTGAGGATCTTGTAGGCAACGTAGAGGGCTTCGTCCTGAATCCTTGTACAAGGGAATCGCTTGCAATCGCCCGTGTTTCCCCCGGTCATCATCCCCCCAAAAGAGGCTAAATCGAAGCCTTGAACACCTACCGGGTGGTCCCTTCGGTCGGGAAACCAAAAATGTTGCCGAACATCTCCTCGTTCACGTGAACATCGTTCCCACCTAGCCTATATGTGAACGTCTCGTCGTTCTGGATCACCAAAGTAGAGAAGAATTTGAGCATAAGCTTGTTAAATCCGGGGAGATGAATTTGGGCGAAGTACCCACACCCGAGGCCATCGACATAGCGGGAAAGGTCGGTGTGGTGTTCCGAGCCATTCGAGGCCTCCTCCTCAAGTCCATTGACTTTCAAAGTCCGATGAGTCGCAAACCCCCATTTTTGAATAAGTTTAAAAGTGTCCCCTTCCTTTTTGTCATAGATAGGGAACAGTGCTCCATATTTCCCCGAAACATCCTTACGTTTTCCCGCCCGAGACATTATCAATCAATACGAAGTGCAACGGGAATGAAAAATCTTGAAAATAAAACTTTTGGCTTCTTTGGGGAATTTTGTCGAACACTTGGCGTGCGTGTTCAACCAATAAAATACTTGAGTAATTCTTGCACCAAAGACTTCCCAACACAACCAAACAACAATAATATATGTCCCAAGAGAGTTTGAAGCGAAGTACCTCGACGATTATCCTTTGAAACGAACGAATTTCCCGAATTTTCCTAAAACCTACTTTGCCCGTTTGGAGAAATAACTTGAAAAGAAGTTGGTATGTGGAAATTTCTGGGAATTTTGGTATATGTTGGTCGAATAGTTTTGAATTGTTGGTGAGTATTTGCTAGAATTTTGAAGAAAGAAAATTTTTGAAAAAGAAAGGAAGAATTTGAAGTTGGGGAATGAAAAGTGAAGGAAAAAGGGGTGTTAGGACGGTTTATAAGCTGATTTCTTGGCCATTCCCGTGGGTCACACGCGAACGGGTCGGGTCGGCGGGCCAAAATCCAGTTTTTAAGCACTTCTGGGCCAGGTCCGGGAATCGCGCCGATGCTGCGTTGATCGACGCGAGCCAGGTCGACGCTATAGAGAGCGATTTCTCGGCAGGTGCATCGACGCCGCGTCGATCGACGCGAGCAGCCTCGGCGTCGACGCGGGCGGAATTCTAGGTCGACTTTTCCTTCACTTGTTTGATCAATTCTTCTCGTTCGAGTTCTTCCATCTGTTCTAAACAATTAAAAACCAACATAAAACATTAAATAAAATGAAAATAAAATACAAAAGGATACAAAATGCTCGGGTTGCCTCCCGAGAAGCGCAAATTTTAACGTCGCTTGCTCGACGCTATATTGTTCGTTTAATTCCAACCGTGTGGTGGATCTCCCAACTCCACCAACTCGTGATCGCGATTCTTCTTTCTTCCATCATGATAAGGCTTCAGTCCATGCTTGTGAATTTGAAGGGATGAATTTCCGACCTCATCATATAACGTGGCTACTCCATACTCGTCTAATTCTTTTATTAAGAACGGTCCGCTCCATGCAGCTCCAAAATCAGCTGGGTCATACTTACATTCGTGATTATACAGTAATAATTCCTTAACCTCATACTGAAAGTTCTTGACTTTCTTAGCACGAACCTCTTTTGATTTCTTCTTATTCCTCGTCCAATCATTGAGATATCCTCGTCCTTGTTCTTTGTATGCAAAAATTTTTTATTAGGGTCGAGGGAATCGTACCTCAAATGATGTATTGGTGGATTCAACTCCACCCTTTGCCCGGATTTAATTGCTTTGCTCTCCCCATCTAAATCATCTAGAAACTCTTCTACGATATCGCGTATGTCAATACCTAGTAACTCGATCAATTCCTCCCCACTTAAGTGCATCTAGTCTTCAAACTCCTCGTACACCATGCTTGAATCAACTAGTGTATCTCCTCCCCCGATAGAAAATTCGGCGTCGTCCCTATCGCTTAATTTGTTCAAAGTTGCGATACCTCTTAACTCGTGGACGCACGATGTAATGGGGTCAAGGAATGAACAATCATCTAATAAGGCAGGGAGGGAGTGTTTTGAATATCTTTTAGAGAAAACGTCACTGTTTCATCCAAAACGGTCATTATCATCCTCCCTTTGTGAACATCAATTAGAGTATGGGAAGTAGACATAAGCGGGCGCCCTAATAAAATGGTATGCTCCGTGCTCTCAGTCGGTACTTCGCCAATGTCCATAACCACAAAATCAACAGGAATTACGAGCTCTCCAACTTGTACTAAAACATCTTCAACTATCCCCAAGGGTAGTCGAATTGAGCGATCGGCCAACTGTAGGCGCATGGTTGTCAGCTTTAGAGGTCCAAGATCAAATTCTTGATAAAGCGAATACGGAAGTAGATTCACTCCTGCTCCAAGATCTAACATTCCTATTGCTTTTTGTCCATTCTCCAATGAGATAGTGATGCACAAACTTCCAATATCGCATTCCTTGGGTGGCAATGGCTTCTTAAAAACCGCGCTAACTTCCTTCGGTAATGTTACGTATTGATACGTCGCCAAACGTCTCTCTCTGGAGGCAAGTTCCTTAAAAAATTTAATGTAGGAGGGCATTAATTTGATTACCTCCAAAAGTGGTAGGTTGATATTGACATTCTTCAAGAGGTTGTATAGCTCCATGAACCTCTTGTTCTCTTTCGCTGGACGCAACCAGCTCGGAAAAGGAACAACATCCTTAATTTATGTCAGTAATTGCTTCGGCAGTGATGGTTTGTCCTTGCCAAGGGTGTTGTTCGGAATCGTCCCCTGAATGGATCCAAGAACATATCTATTGGTGGATTTATGTAGCTTGTCTAATGGTGTAGAGACAATTTCCTCATCCTGGTCCACTATGCCATTGTTGATCTTCTTCCCACTGCGAAGGACATGAACCGCCGATGCTTGCTCTGTCTGACTTGGGATCTTGTCCTTCTCCTTGTTTGACCTCGCAATGTCAGTCGCTAGTTGTCCCATAGTTCTATCATCCTTTCCATATTTTTAGCTAGATCATGCACTATTCTAGAAAGTTGGTCAATTCCGTTCACCTTCTTTGAGAGTTCATCTATCTTTGCGTTCACCTTTGTAAGTCCCTCTCGATTGCTGATTGTCTCGGCCACTTGAATTTGCTGCCAAACCAACAGTTGATCATTTGGTTGAGCCGTATTAGACGCCTCCCCTTGCGTATGAAAGTTATTTTGTGGCGGTGGTGCTTGCGATTGTGGTAGCAGGTACTGCAGATCGGGTGGCATGTAATTCGAACTTCCTGGGCCCCTTTTGAAAAGAGGATTCTCACGTTGTGAGGTGTACTTCTTTTGGTTTGAATAATTATGAATTGCGTTGATGTCTTCTTGCTGCACTATGTTGTTTGGATACTCGTCTGCTAAATGATGAAGAGATCCGCATTGGTTGCATGTTGCAGCATTCTTCTGTGCAGCGGCCTTGCTTGCCCGCTCAGCTTTCCAAGCAGCTAATTTTTCATCAAATATCTCTGCACACTTTGCCTTGACTAACTTGCTGTCATCTAAATCAGGATTGAGAATGGAAATCTCATTAACCTTAATTTTACGAGGCCGAGAGTTGGTTTGTCTCGCCTCGGTGGCTGTCAAATCTCCGTAATCTCCTCTTGCCGCTATCTCTACTTCTCGTTTCCCATGGTCCAATAATCCATCGAAGAAAAACTGGTTAGTCATCTCCGGAGAATAGTTGTGGTGGGGGAAAGCTTGCAAAATCGTCTTGTAACACTCCCACGTTTCATGAAATAGCTCTCCATCCAACTGTTCAAAGGTGGCAATTTGCCTCCGAAGATGCCCCGTAGTTTGGGCCGAATAATATTGATTTAAGAATTTCTCGTTGATCATATCCCAGTCATTCAATGAACCAGGCTCTAGGGAGAGCATCCACGACTTCGCTTTGTCTTTCATGTTATAGGGGAAGCAAATCATTTGCACCTCCTCTTGGTTGAGGCCATGGACCAAAAATCTTCCAACCTCATCAACAAAATAGTTCAAAAATGCCAGAGGGTCTTCATGAGAACCTCCGTGGAAAGTCGGGAGTAAATTAAGTTGGTATGATTTGATCTCCACTTCTCTTGTGGTGGGTCCAGGAATAATTGCTGACCTAAAAGGTACAACCTTTGGTCGCGCCAAATCGCATTGTCTAGGTGCTCGATCTCCCCTTGGTTCCCTAACTTGGTCATTAGCTCTCTCGTAGTGGTCGTCATATGCGTAATGGTTCTCGCACTCGTATCTTCTTCCGAAGTTGTTTTGCTCGTAACCATGATCTTGATTTGCCAACAAAGCATTTACGTGCCTCTGATTGTTAGTATATGTGTTACGCTGCAGAAGATCCTCATTCCTAAATACCACGTTCTCGATGTTGTGTTGACGCATGACATTGTTGTTCATCTCTTCGTTTTGCCTCATATTTGCCATGTTGGGTTGGTGATCGATTACGTTGTGCTGCTGGTTAACTTCTTCGTTTCTCCCCGCATCGTATCTCGCATTCTCCACGCTTTGCTAATAATTATCCCAATAGGCTCGGGGTTGTGGTTCTTCTTTCAAAACGATTGGTTCACTACCATAACCGTTTCGAACAGGGCGTGGAGGTGATCTTGGTGGGGAATCATTGCTTCGAATCGATTGTGCTCCTAACATCGTGTCGGGAACTTGGTCAAAAATAAAATAAGTCGCTGCTGAATAATCGTTCTCGGAAATAAAAACGGGTCTTGGTCTCGGTGGATTTGAAAGGTGCAAGGTAGAGTTGAAGTGATCGCCTTCCTTGCATAAACTCAAAAACACATCGACGTACCAAATGGCAAAGACCAAGTGCGAAAAAAAAAAAAAGAAACTAATAACTTAAAACGAAAAACATCCTATATTCCTACTCGTGGCTTCCCCGGCAACAGCGACAAAATTTTGAACCGAACTTTTGTGCACCCCGATTATAGATATTTAAATTAAAACACGTAAGTTTGCTCGCAAGAGTACGAGGAACTTGTAGGGCGGTGAGTTTGACTCGAGTCGAATCTCTCGAGGAAACAACTGTTCGGTCTTTTTGATGTTTTTCTCAATTTACGAACTAGAATAAAATACATGTACATTTGGAGTTTTAAAAGATTTTGAATTGATCATTAATAACTAAAGCAATAATTAAACTAAGGTTAATTAAACTAATTATCCTAGACTATATTATCAACTACGAGCAATAATTAAATTATTCAAACTTAAGAATTAATAAGTAAAAGCAGCGAATCTAAGAACATGAAATTAAGTAACTATCACGACACAATTATATCATAAGAATCTAAAACGAATATCTAAGCATAAATCAAATCGCATAAATAAACTAAATTAACCCAATATCCAAGCATGAAATAATTAAACTAATTAAACTAGTTCTAGAATTAACTAAGAATTTAACTAAGCAATTAACTAGGAAAATAACTATCAAATGAACTAAGAGTTTAGAATACTTATTGTAACTAGTAAAAGAAATGAAAATCTCCAGCTATTCCGGAGTTGAACGTTGATCTTGGGCGAAGATTGAAACCCGAATGTGAATTTGAAGTTTCGGACTCGTCGTTCTTCGATCCTTGATCTCGGTCTTCAAATCTTGTTATAAGATGTGCAATTAATTTTATTCTAAGCTAAAAAACCCTAAGATGTCGTGTGTCACTCAAAAACACGAAATATGAAGGGTATATATAGATATAGCATGTCTTGGCGCACAAGAAACCCTAACGAATTTCTGGCCGTCACGTCGACGTCGCGTGCTGGCTCTCGGCGTTGATGTTGTTTGGTGCTCGCATCGACTGGGCATGGGAGTCGACTGACGGGGTCATGGATCGATGCAACAGAGAGTTGCGTCGACTAAGCGTCGATCGACGCACTCTTGGATCGATGCTTCAGAGAGTTGCGTTGGCCTTGCGTCGACTGAGTGTCGATCGTCGCGGGCAGGGACTCATGTCGACGTAGCGTCGACGCTTGCGTCGATCGACGCTACTGAGGCTCAGTCTCATTTCTCGATTTTTTTGCTACTCGTTCACCAGAAAGCTCGTTCTCCACTTTTGAACATCGAACTCATCTATTTACACGCTGAACTCTTCCGGTTACTTAGCTGTAAGGTGAAAAAAATGACATATCACCTAATTGCATCAATTATGATCAAAATACGGTAAAATAAGCTAGAATTATGAAAATACGAAATTAAGCTTAAATCATCCAACTTATACCAAAAACAAATAGAAAAACGTACTAAAAAGCTAATAAAAATAAGGACAAATCTACTCTAGTCAACAAGGTGTCAATTTTGATGATTCCTTTGCTTCTGTTGCAAGAAATGAGTCAATCGGGTTATTACTTTCTTGTCATTTATGTATTAATCTTCACCAAATGGACATATAAAGTGTGCTCTTAAATGGTATTTTAAATGAGGAATCATATGAAGAGCAGTTTAAAGGATTTGTTGATGCATACAAACCTAACATTGTTCACAAACTTAAAAAGACTCTTGATGACCTTAAGCAAGACTCGAGAACTTGGTTTACCTATGTTGATTCAACATTTACTTCAAATGAACTTTGAACATGGTGAAGTTGAGAAAACCATGTTCATAGTGAAAAGCAAACATGATATGTTGTTGTTTAAACTTATGTTGATGATATTGTGTTTGGGTCAACTAGTGATAAAATGTTTAGAGATTTTGTGAATAGCATGTCTAGAATATTTGAGATGAGTATGGAAAGATAATTGCCTTTCTTTCTAGGTTTATTAATTAAGCAGTCTAAAGATGGATTTTTTCTGTCTCAAGCTAAATATGTTTAACCCGGTTAAACTTTTTGGTCTAGATCATGCTAAAAATATGAAAATGCTTATGTGATCGTGTCAAAATGTCTAGATATGATATTGTTGAGGGTGTTGATCCCACTTCATATAAAAGCATGATATGTAGTTTTCTGTATTTAACTGCGAGTTGAAATAATACCATGTATAGTGTTTGTTTATGTGCTCGGTATTAGTTTAATCATAAATTCACTCATTTAAAAGCTCTGAATCAGGTCATTAGACATGTTTCTGGTACATGTGATTTAGGTTTTTTGGTATAACAAGGACACTAATACTAAAGTATTTGGGTATATTGATTCATATTGGGCAGGTGGTGTGGATTATAGAAAGAGCACTGATAAGGTTTTTTTTTTTAGGAAATTATCTTGTATCCTGATATAGCAAAAAGAATATTGTTTGTCTTTGTCCACAACTGAATTTAAATATGTAGTTGTAGGTAGTGTGTGTGCCTAACTACTCTGAATGAATCAAATGATTGAGAACTATGATCTACATAATGGTGTCTTAATTATTCTTTTCAATAACTCAAGTGCGATCAATATTTCGAGGAATCGAGTCCAACACTCTCACACAAAAAACATAACCATCATTTCATCTTAGATTTGGTCTAGAGAAATATTGTGAGTATTAAGCATATTGGGACAGAAAATCAACTTCTGAAATACTCACCAAATCATTACACATCGATATATTCTCCAAATTAAGGAAATCTCTCGGTTTTGTGTGGTCTAATGCAGTGTTATTGGAAGTGCTACAACACCATTAGTAAAATAACTACAACATACTTTGTTCAAAATGTAATTTTTTAATTATATTCTCACAACACATTTAGAATCCGCAATATTCTCAACTGTAGGCATTGTTGTTTTTAAAATGTAGTGTCAAAGGGTCTGATTGTATTGAAAAATACAATTGTGAGTTGTCTTATATAGAAATGGGCATTTCTCTCAGTGCATTTAAAATAAATATCTTGTCATTTGTAGAATGTCCTAGACATCCTATAATAGATGAAGAATTACTACGTCAAATAAATAATCAATGCGATCTCATGAAGAATGATTCCGCTACTATAAAGTGGAGGTTCTTCTACTCCCGGACACAGAATCCTCAAATAAAATTGAAAATAACTCCTTTATTAATCGAGTTAAGGATTTTCAATTCATTGAGTGAGTTAATCGAATGTTAGCCTAGATGTCATCATACTAGGAACAACATCCTGGTGCAGTTGTGAATTATTTCCATGTGGTATTTTCTCTTCCTAAGATCACATTTAGAAAATGTATGTTTGGCGGATTTTGTACGTATAGTTTGAATGTATATCGATTGTACGCCCACGACAAAATTCTATTTCTTTCGCTCAAATTCTGGATATGATTTGAGGTCTTTAAGATTATGGTGTTATGTACAAGTTCCTGTTAGGATTACAAGTAATATGATGAAAAAGCGAATCGATAAAGAACAACACTAGAACTTGTTTACCCAGTTTGTCAGAGAGAGATTCTGACTAAGTCTGGGGGGCGCTGACAATCAGGAGTTTGCATTGTAATAATTTCTGAGATAGGGTTACAATTGAATCGAGAATTTTACACCTACTTTTTATTTTAAAAAAAATAAAAAGCTCGTGCGCAAGAGAACGGAGCTTCTGTAGGCGGTAAGTTGGACTCTAGTCGAATCACAAGGAAGACTAATCGAAAGTTATTCCGATATTTAATTTTACGAACGAGAAAATGAAATAAAAGACTACACTAAACACGCGATCCAATTTGGTTGTGGGAGTTTCTAACATCTACGAGCAATACAATTAAAAGCTTTGAAACGATTAAGGAAGTGAGGGTTCTAGTGCGCCTGAATCATCTCCACGATCAGGGTTGTCAATCCCGATGGCTCTAAATGGCCCCAGGCACTAGAACGATAAATTTTAGCCTACGAGCATTAACATAATCAACAGCATAATTTCAACGCAAGCATAAACATGATAGACATTAAAAATGAGAAACTAGGATCGACGAAATTCAAAGTAACAATTACTCTACCACGTATGGAATTAAAAACGACAACTAATCTAATGAGAAACAACAACTAAACTATTGAAGCAAGTGGATGTAAACTAAAAATAGGAAGAACAAAGGAAACTAAATTAACAAAACTAAAGTACAACATTAACATCCAACGATAACCAAAGCCAAATACAATAAGGAAATAACAAAGTTCAGAAACACCTATGACGTAAAGAAAACAACAGCCATCTAACGAGTCTTCATCAACGAGGAACGACTTGAACAACGAACAAAAGCGAAATGATGAAATTACTAACTATTCAACACTAATCTTGCATGAATCGAAAGGTGGCAAGAACCGAGGGATCTCTGCAATTTCTAAACCTTCTCCCCAAGTTCCACCAACCCAATTATGATGAAAAAGATGGGTTTTTATAAGTTTTCCCGAAAATAACAGCTAAACTGCCGAAGGCGTCGATAGACTCATGCTAGGTCTCTGCATCGACGCGTGCGGCTTGCTGGTGTCGGCGCATAGTTCGTCGGTCGACAGGGCAGTTGTCCACGCTCACAGAGAGTTTCATCGGCTTGAGGCGCAGGAGCATCGACGGGTGCATCGGTCGACGCGGGCGGCTCCCAGCGTCGATGCAAGCGCTAGCTGCGGGCGTCGGAAGCTAGTGTCGTCAGGACTCGGACATTGGGTAACCCAGTGTCGGACTAGTACCCAGTGTCATCTCAACACATTGCTCGTCCAATCTTCGTCGTCTCGAAGCTGAAAGAGAAAATTGAACATAATTAGACTATTACTTATAAAATAAAGGAGAAAAACATAAAATGATGAATAGAAACCTAAACCCCGACAAAACACACAAAACGCAATGCAAAAATACACTAAAATCACATACAAATATGTACAAATCAACTCCCTCACACTTTGCTTTTTGCTTGTCCTCAAGCAAAATCTAGTCTAGACGTAGACAAGGAAAAGCTAATTACCCGATGACTTAATTACTAATGCATCCAAATGATTCAAGAAGTTAATGCATTAAATCGACTGATAACCCAACTAAAAGGACGAAACGATACGTTGATATAAAAGATTTAGACTAAATTCCGAACACCTAAAAGTAATGAGTTGACCTCCATGTACGTCACCCATCCATGCCTCGGCCAAAGGCTATCCCTGAACAAACCGCCATGTCGTCACCCGACTAGCCCAGTCATCTATACACCTCTTTAACAATACAATCTAATAAATAAAAACAAGAAAAAATACGAACTTAACTTGTACAAGGTTTTCACTTCTTGTACTTATTCTTTCTTTTTCTTTTCTTTTTCCTTTTTTTTCTTTATATATATATATATATATATATATATATATATTAGTACCCATAAAGATGAGGTACTAAATGAACATAATTTACATAAATTACAAATGAGAGTTCATTGACTCCAACCTTACGTTGCTAAGTGCAACTGATAACATTTTTCAACTTTTGCACCTGGAGTTTTAACATCTCCAAAATACAAAAAATAAAAATTACATAAAATTCTATAAAGGGCATCGAAAAACTGGGCTAGTAAAGAGTATTCAACTCTTTGGAACGAAACAAGAATATAAAGGAGACGAGACACTTCATAGACTATTTACACTTCATTCCCCACAATTACACTTGTTCGAACGAAAGTCTAAATATCCTAATCAAAGCATCTAACTACGTCACTTCGTCAAGGTTCCAGTGAATATAAATACACACGACTCAAATCAACCACAAGCAAGCATACGAACAATTAAATTACTAACCAAGGACAAATACCCCCACACTTAAACCATACAATGTCCACATTATATACAATGAAAAATTAAGCTAAGTATGGTAAAAGGTAAGAGAAAGAGAGACACGTCCCTGAAATCGCGCTTGAGGTGATGAGTCGAGCGTCAAAAAAAAATGATCAACGGGCTTCAAAATCGAAGGGGACCTGAAATGAAAATAAACAAAAACACACAAAAACAAACAAAGTTAAAACACTTGGGTTGCCTCCCAAGAAGCGCTCGTTTAATGTCTTTATCTTGACGGCATTTGCGTTTGATTTCATCCTGGGTCTAAAAATAAATGACGATCATGCCACGCCTTGGTATTCTCCAAGAGTAAGAATTGGCGATGATAATCACCAAGGCGGGCACAAAAAACATGTCCCGAGATGCATAACACTCCAACTAGCTTGGGAGGTCGGAACCGCGAGTAATCGATCACCACGAAGTTATCAAAGGACAGTTGTACCATGGGGTGATCGGGCATCTTCTCGACTTTCCCATCTACCACCTCAAGATCAAGTTTCAACAAAGCTTCGGGTGGTTCAAAATGTGACTCAATAGTCTCACTCTCCTCCAAAACTTGCACAACTTCATCATCAAACCGCATAGAAGCAGTAATGTCTTCCTCCGACTCTTTCTTCTCACCCGTCAACTCCATCTCCTTGCACACATCTTTCAAAAGATCATCAGAGCTTGAACTGTCCTCAACCAAGATGGAACCTTCCACATCAACGATGGGCATCTCCTCATGACAAGGTTGGTGAAGCCCGTACACCTGTTTGACAACTTGCTCTAATTGAATCTTGAAGCGATCCATGCGTTCATCCATCCGTTGAACCTAATCCGAAATCCTGGTTATATAAGATTCGAATCCCGAGAAAAAAAGACACGGACAAATCTTGAGAAGTTGTGGCGTAAAGATCGTCGCTCGGAGTATATTCGTGAGAGGTGGGTGGAGTGTAAACTTCATAGCTCGAAGAATAGAAATCTTGAAACGGTGGAGTATATGAGTCAGCACTCGGGTAAGAATTGTCAAAACCCGGATCATAATAGCCACAAGACGGTGCGTAAGTATCCATGCTCGGATTACAAAAATATGAAGGACATGGGCCGGAATAGTCAAAATCATGGGCCCATTCTCGACCGCTCGGAGCATACGGGTCATAATACGATGGAGGAAGTTGACAATCGAAAGTTGGAGCGTAAATGTCATCATATGGCGAACTAACTTGATAATCCGCCATCTTCAATCAAAATAATCTCGAGTCTTGAAAAATGTGGCTACAAAGCACAACACTCAAAAACCGAGATTAAATGCCCCAGAAAGTACAAAAACAACAAAAACAAAAATGACAAATGAACACTAATACAAATAAATAAATAAGCACACTAAAAAAGTCACTAAGAACAAACACCAAAAATCGACGACCTTTAGCCTTCCTCGGCAACGGCGCCAAATTTTGAATCGAACTTTTTACACCTACTTTTTATTTTAAAAAAAATAAAAAGCTCATCCGCAAAAAAACGGAGCAGCTGTAGGCGGTAAGTTGGACTCGAGTTGAATCACAAGGAAGACTAATCGGAAGTTATTCCGGTGTTTAATTTTATAAACGAGAAAATGAAATAAAAGGCTACACTAAACACGCGATCCAATTTGGTTTTGGGAGTTTCTAACATCTACGAGCAATAAAACTGAAAGCTTTGAAACGATTAAGAAAGCGAGTGTTCTAGTGCGCCTGAATCATCTCCACGATCAGGGTTGTCAATCCCGATGGATCTAAATGGCCCTAGGCACTAGAACGATAAATTCTAGCCTACGAGCATTAACATAATCAACAGCATAATTTCAACGCAAGCATAAACGTGATAGACATTAAAAACGAGAAACCAGCATCGACGGAATTCAAAGTAACAATTACTCTACCAAGTATAGAATTAAAAACGATAACTAATCTAACGAGAAATAACAACTAAACTACTGGGCAAGGGGATGTAAACTAAAAATGGGAAGAACAAAGGAAACCAAATTAACGAAACCAAAGTACAACATTAACATCCAACTATAAACAAAGCCAAATACAATAAGAAAATAACAAAGTTTAGAAACACTTAGGTCGTAAAGAAAACAACAGCCATCAAAAGAGTCTTCATCAATGAGGAACGACTTGAACGACGACCGAAAGCGAAATGACGAAATTACGAACTATTCAACACTAATTTTGAATTAATCGAAAGGTGGCGAGAACCGAGGGATCTCTGCAATTTCTAAACCTTCCCCCCAAGTTCCATCACCCCAATTATGTATAAAAAGATAGGTTCTTATAAGTTTTCCCAAAAATAACTGCTAAACTACCGAAGGCGTCGATCGACGCGTGCCAGGCTCGACGTCGACGCTTGCCAGGTCTCGGCGTCGACGCGTGCAGCTTGCTGGTGTCGGCGCATAGTGCGTCCGTCGACAGGGAAGTTGTTGACGCTCATAGAGAGTTTCATCGACTTGAGGCGCAGGAGTGTCGACGGGTCGGTCGATGTGGGCGGCTCCCGGAGTTGACGCGAGTGCTAGCTGCGGGCGTCGGCAGCTAGTGTCGGCAGGACTCGGACACTGGGTAACCCAGTGTTGGACTGGTACCCAATGTCATCTCAGCACATTGCTTATCCAATATTAGTCGTCTCCAAGCTGAAAGAGAAAATTAAACATAATTAGACTATTACTTATAAAATAAAGGAGAAAAACATAAAATGAGATAAGAAACGAAAAATACTAAAAAGAAGAGAAACAACAAGAATAAAAACCTAAAACCCGACAAAACACACAAAACGCAATGCAAAAACACATGAAAATTACATACAAATATGTACAAATCAATTACACGACCAGGCTATTTATAAGCCAGGAGTTGGATTGCCGTGGACGAGGTCTTAGATGTACAGTAATTCAGGCTCCACAACCCAACAATCTCCCACCTGGACACTGATCTCAAATGTAACTATCTCTACATCTTCTGAACGTAACTCATAAATTCAGCAACGCCAAGCCTTCCTCTCAAGTTCCAAGCCCAGTTGAAGCCATGCATAGCTTCAACTTTTCTTTGTAGGATTGTAAATTCTACAAATCTTCACTAGCTGCAAGATCTTCTCCTCTAACAGATAACGTATGTAGTGATACTTCAACTCAATGTGCTTTGTTTTTGAATGAAATGCTAGATTCTTAGCCATGAAAATAGCACTCTGACAATCACTGTAGAGGATACCATTTTTCTGCTCTTTCCCCAACTCACCCAATAAATTTTGAAGCCATACCATCTCTTTACTAGACTCTGTCACTACTCATACTCTGCTTCTGCGGTAGATAGAGACACAACCTTCTGCAACTTAGAAGCCCAAGATATCGTTGTACCACCCAAAGTAAACACATACCTAGTAGTACTTCTCCTTCTATCAAGGTCACTCGATGCTAAATCTACATCAGTGTATCCTGCAAGCTCAACGCCTTGCCCTCAAAACATAGGGTTCTCTCTTTGGTGCCTCTCAAGTACCCAAGGATTCACTTCACTGATTTCCAATGTTGTCTACCCGGATTGCTCATAAAATGGCTAAGTACTCCCACTGCATGAGCAATGTCTGGTCTCGTGCACACCATCGCGTACATGATGATACCAATTACTAAAGCATAAGGAACCCTCTGCATATGGGCACGCTCTCCATTACTGCTATGAGACTCTTTGTTAGATAGCTTGAAATGACTACCTAGCGGGATACTCACTGGCTTGGCATTCTCTATGTTGAATCTTTTCAACACCTTCTCGATGTACTCCGCCTGAGAAAAATACAATTTCCCTCCTACCAAGTCTCGAGTAATACGCATAGCCAAGATCTACTTGTCTTCTCCAAGGTCTTTCATAGCAAACCTTTCTGACAATTATTTCTTCAATCTATCCAGTTCTCGAGCACAAGAACCTTCTATCAACATGCCATCAACATATAGCAATAATATGATATAACTATCATCAAACCTCTTGAAGTAGCAACAATGGTCAGCATTGCATCTAACGAAGTTAATATCAAGCATGAACTTATCAAACATCTTGTACCACTATCTTGAAGCCTGTTTCAAACCATAAAATCTCTTCTTCAGTTTACACACTAGGTCGTCATTACCTCTCGACAAGTATCCCTCTGGTTTGTTCATATGTATGTCTTCCTCCACATCACCATGGAGAACTGCTGCTTTTACATCCATCTACCCTAACAGTAAGTTCTCTGTAGCAAGCATACTCAAAACCATTAGAATAGTGGTTAGTTTCACAACAGGAGTAAATACATTTGTATAATCAATACCGTATTTCTGCTGAAATCCCTTCAAAACTAGCTTTTCCTTATAACGCTTGCTTCCATCAGCCTCATCATTTATTCTGTAGACCCATTTAGTTTGTAGCGCCTTCTTTTCTTTTGGGATCTCAACAAGATCCCAAGTTTCATTGGACATCATGGAGTCCATATCTTCATCCATCGCAATCCTCCATTGGCTTCTGGTCTTACCATGTGCAGCCTCTGGGTAACTTTGACGTTCACCACCATTAGTTAACAACAAGTAGTAATTTGATGGTGTGAACTTATCAGTTAATACTCGCACTCTTGTAGACCTTCTCAATGGAACTGGTGGTGTTTTCGGCTCAGCCTCAACAACCTCCTAGTCATTCTGAGCTGCTTTGCTCCCACCTGAGTTAGAAATATCTAACTCTACAACCTGAGTACCTGCACTTTTAGCATCTGGTGTACCCATCCTATCCTTATACAAAACTTGTTCATTAAATACGACATCTCGACTGCGGATTATTTTTTAATTTTGTTCATCCCAGAATTTGTAACCAAATTTATCACCGCCATATTCAATAAATGTACATTTAATAGATTTAGTATCCAACTTACTTCTACCTTCAGCATCTATATGAACATAATCAACGCAACCAATATTCACAAAAATTTAGGGTTTACCTCCTTACCATTCCAAGCCTCCTTCGGTAAGCCATTCTCCAAAGGAGCTGCTGGTCCTCTGTTATCCAGGAATGCAACTGTGTTAACTGCATCTTCCCAAAACATATTTGGTAAACCTGAGTTCAAGTGCATACATCTGGCACACTCATTAAGAGTTATGTTCCTTCGCTCTGCCACTCCGTTCTGCTTAGGGGTTTCTCTCAGGGTCTTTTCCATGCGAATTCCATTTGTAGCACAATACTCTTTGAATTCTGTATGCTCGTACTCTCCACCATTGTCAGATCTTAAGCACTTTACTTTTAAACATGTTTTATTTTATTCAAGGGCTTTCTACTTTCTAAAAGTATCAAATGCATCAGATTTATTTTTTAGAAAGTAAACCCATACTTTTATTGTAGAATCATCAATGAAAGTCATGTAGTATGACGCACCACCAAGGGATGTTACTGGCGCTGGTCCCCATAAGTCATTATGTACCAACTCTAACTTCTGTTTATTTAAGGTTCTACCACCCTTCAAGAAACTCACTCTTTTCTATTTACCAAAGACACAATCCTCACACAAACCGACATCAATTTTCTTGAGGCCGGGTAGCTTACTCTTCGAACACAATTCTTTCATCCCCTTCTCACTCATGTGGCCAAGTCGACAATGTCATAAATCCGCATTATTATTTTTTTCTTACAATAGAAATGCAATCTTTGGTACTAGTTGCTTACCCTCCTTCTTTCCTCGAGCCATCACCATGGCTCCTTTAGTTATCTTCCAGTTAATACAGCCAAAGTTCAGAACATAACCTTCGTCATCCATCTTCCCTACTGAAAGTAGATTCTCCTCAAACCAGGAATGTGTCTCACATTACACAACTACAATACATAACCACTTGGAGTATTTATCTGAACATCTCACTTTCCCACAATTTTGAGAGGCTCATCATCAGCAAGGTAAACCTCCCCAAAATTGCCAGACGTATACTTATCCATGACTTCAGCACTACTGCAAGAATGAAACGATGAACCTGAATCCAAAACCCACGATTCTAATGGACTCATCATACTCAAAATAAGTGCGTCTGCAATATCTTCTGTTGTTGTGTTAGCTTATTTGTTGTCCTTCTTCATCCATGGTGATTTACATTAGTTCTGGTAGTGACCTAACTCGTCACAATTCCAACAGTTGATCTCACTCTTATCCTTTCTTGACTTATTTCTGCCCCTTGATTTTGATTTACCTCGATTAAATTTACCCTTTGAATGTGATTGCCCCCCAATCTCTGTACTCAAAGCTGACCCTGAAGTTATGCCTGATTCTCTTCTGCAAATTTCTTCACTAATAATTAGATCTCTAACTTCGTTAAACCTCATCTTCTACTTCCCTGCTGAAGCACTAACAGCGGTAACCGTTCCGCTCTAGCTTTCTAGTAAAGAGGAAAGTAAAATTAGGATTTGGACCTTATCCTCAAAATCAATATCAACCAGACTCAATTGGGCTTGTATCATGTTGAACTCGTTGAGATGATCAGCGACCGCAGTACTCTCTGACATCTTTAGGTTGAAAAGACATCGCATTAGATGAACCTTATTCGATGTCGATGGCTTCTCGTATATCTCAGATAACGTCTATAACATCTCTTTCGTAGTTTTTATCTTGGTTGTATGAAGAGCAACGTTTATGGATAGCGACAAGCACACCACACTCATCGCATTTCTATCCAATAATTTCCATTCGTCCTCTTTCATGGCCTCTGATTTCATACCTAGGGGCTGATATAGATCTTTACCGTACAGGTAATCCTTGATCTACATCTTCTAGAATCCATAATGTATTCCGACAAGCTTCTCAATTGGCAATTTTCCATCACCCATCATGTTCCCACCTAACCTCGCTCTTCTCAATTGGCAATTTTTAGGATTATAAGTAATATGATGAAAAGAGAATCGATACAAAAACGACATAAGAAATTGTTTACCCAGTTCGCTAGAGAGTGATTCTGACTACGTTTAGGGGCGCTGCCAAGACAGGACTTTGCACTATAATAATTTTTTAGATAGGGTTACAATTACACAACCAGACTATTTATAACAAGAAACCCAAAGTTATAATTTTACACGAACTCCCTAAAAACCCTAATTGGATCGTCGTGGACGAGGGTTTAGATGTACAGTATTTCAGACTTCACAACCCAATTTCTGGGATGGAAAGAACAAGATATTGGTAGCAGTTAGTTTTTTAAAAAAGACTGCAATTAATTCTCTCGATATAGTTGATAATCTAACTCATAATTTACATAGTTTGTTATGTAGTTAATTAGATCTTATGTTGTTAAGTTTTTAGGATTTAGTTTTGCTTTCGAGTTCTAGAGGGCTGATTAGGGTGCTAGTGGGCAAGTTTGAGGGAGAGTGAGTTCTTAAGTTTGTTTAATTTTTTATTCCACTACTCCTATTTTCTCTCATTATTTTTATTCTTTTTCATCCCACTAACAGAATAATGAATTATTGTAAGTATGGAAAAAGTTGTATCAGGTTTCAAGAACTTTATTGGAAGCCCTAAGAAAACCTCCCCACCTCCTTCCTCTTCTCCGCTAGGGAAAATGAAGACCAAGTCATCCCAACCTATCAAGAAATCTTCACCTCCATTGCTAGCATCTGCAATCCCACTGAGAAACGACTTGCCTCCTTCCCATTTCCCGCATTATATCTTACTAGACATTACAGGTGATCATACGACGCCCTCTCCTTTTGAGGCAATGTTGGTGATTTTGCTCCAACACCATGCCCAGTTGAAGAACCTATGCAAGTGTCGTCTGATTCGCTTGATTTCATGCCCAAATTGACTTATGTTGGTGCCCTAGATCTAGTTCCAGCGTTGGTCTCTATAGAACCGCATGGTCATCTTTCCTAATGAACGAGAAAATAATATTTACATTGACAATCAACCTAATTTGATGTTTATTGCTGAAACATTTTGTAGAGTAGGGAATCCCCTGGTCAAACGGTTTTGAAAAATGCATGGGGTTGAGCCTAGATACTTGTCCGATTTATTTCCAAAAGGTTAGTCATGGAAGAAGAGAAGCATACGTCTTAAGGTTATGAACTTTGTTAAAGAAGGGGTTCTTGGTGTGAGTGATATCGATGACTATGATTACACTCCACCTAAAGTATTGCTTGTTATAAATAAATATATTCCTAAGAAATATTTCTTTAATCATTCCGAGGATGAAGATGTGTCTTTATTTAGGTGGAAGAGGTGCGCTCTCAAAATATGGTTGATCCTGATTCTGAGTTGGAGGAGGTTGCTAGTGAAGAGGAGATATCTGTTGTAAATTGGATTAATTCTAATTAAATAGTACAGTGATAATTCATGTTAATGAATTGTATAGGATTATTTTACGTGTCATGTAGATAATCGTAGCATTTTGAATTTCTCAAATCCATTTATTGGTGAGTGAGAAATGATGCTTGGAAGTTGAACGGTTTGCTTTAATGCTTTATCGGTTATCCCACATTGAATGTTAGTCAATGTGGAAGAAAGTTTAAAAATGATTACATTTCTTTAATGTACATCAAGTGGGCCAGAGAGTGTTGTGGGCTTTGTGTAAACAAAGTTCACGCGGGCTCTGGGACTTGGGTTCGCCAGTCCGCCTTCGGCGAAGCCGAAGGCGGAGCCGAGCGGATCCGAGCCCGGTCCCAGACCCGAACCTCGGTCCTGGGTCCTGGGGCTCTGGGCCAAGGACTTAGACTTGGGACTTGGAATTGGGCAATTGGTTCGAATTGGCTGGTCCGATCGAGGTGGTCCGTGTGGGGTTCGGGTTCTGGTTCAACCCTGGTTTCTTTTTTGAACCTACACGCACTTGAAAAGCTCTGACCGTTACGAAGGTCAAATGTCTGACGTTTCCAAACTTTTGAATTCGAACTTGCAATGTATTTGCACGATGAACCAGTCCAGGTTTATGCTAGCAATACCTGATTGTTTGAATGGCTTTATGACGCCTTTAAAGACGTCATTAACCAGGCTGTAACACCTGAAACGAACCCCTATAAAAGGGTGAGACTCCAGCATTCCTTTTTCACTTTTTCCATACGCATGAACATCTGAAACACCTGAACATTTGGAACAGCAAACATACTCATATTCTGCATCTCATTTCATAGCTCAGTTCATTTTCTTTCAGTTCGCTGGAACCCTGATATTTACGGTGCTGTAATATCAGGGACGAAGTCGTTTTATCTTTGGGAACGATTTGCCGAAACCGAAGGGCACTACAGGGGCAAATTCGTTTTGCGGAAAGAGAACTTCTCGACTCGACTTTACTAGTTTCTGTTTTTCGTTTTCTTCTTTTCTTTATCCAGTTTTAGTGATTATTACAAGTTCCCTGATTGTGCTCGAATTAGTGTAACTATTCCTACATTCGAAAAGCGAATTTTATATTTGTATTTTTACTTTCTGTAATTTGTAATCCTTGACTGGAAAAGAGAGATGTCAACATCCAGCACTCCGACGAGCGATGCTACTCCGGCCATCACCTCCACCCTTTCGGCGACGACCACTGCCCCCGCAGTCACGAACACCATGACGATTGGCATGTCTACGCCAATCTTGAACACCACTTAGGATGAGATCTTTCTCAACCCAGGAACACTCGATTTCTTACTCGAGACGTTGACGAAGCGCATGGCTCAGTCGAACTCATCCAAAGCTTCGGCTATTGGAACGATCCCTTTTGGGATAGGTACTTCGGTCCAAAATATGTCAGCTCCGGCTGTGACCCATCCCATTGGGATGACGGGAACTTTGGTTCCGAGTTTGTTTGCAACTTCTCCCCAAACAGATTCAACTGTTTTGAATACCCATTCAACGGGTTCGGTGGGGACTTTTGTACCAACGATGAACGCGCCGGTGCACTCCTCTCGGATCATGCCCGCGGCGGAGAAGCCTTCAAAATTTAATGGGGAAGGCTTCAAGAGGTGGCAACAAAAGATGTTGTTCTACCTCACGATGCTTGGTTTCGCCAACTTCGTGAAAGAAGATGAACCACCTGCTCTTGACAAGGATGAGACCAGTTTCCATGTTCACGCTACCTATGATAATTGGCACAATGGGGACTATCTATGTAAAGGTTTTCTTTTAAGTAGCCTAGAAGATAGCCTGAGTAATGTACACTCGGATGTAAAGACCTCCAAGAAAATTTGGGAGGCACTTGAGAAAAAATATAGTTCCGACGAGGCTGGAACTAGGAAATTTGTAGTCACGAACTTCATGGACTACAAGATGGTGGACTCTCGCCCGGTTATGGAACAAGTTCAAAAGTTCTAAATGCTGGTGAATGATGTCCACGCCGAGGGGATGATTCTCCCGGATGCTTTCACGGCCGCTGCCATAATTGACAAGCTTCCACCAAGCTGGAAAGACTTCAAGACGTACCTCAAACATAAACAAAAGGCGATGTCTCTTGAAGACGTTATCCGGAAGGTACGAATTGAATCTGAAGTTCATGTTCAATACAAGAATCCGAAAAGTTCGGATGAACCTCGGGTGAATTTGCTTGAACGAGGAGAGAACTCGAAGAAAAGGCCACGTCCCGGCAACTCGAAGCCTAAAGCTCCTTCTTCTAAGAAGTTCGAAGGCAAATGCTACAATTGCAATTATCCTGGACACATGTCAAAGGATTGCCGCAAGCCAAAGCAAAAGAAGGCTAGGCCAAGTGCACACATTGCCGAGAGAGAGCTGACAAATGATGACCTTGTTGCGGTTATCACTGAAGAAACTAACATGATCGAGAACCGTGGTCAATGGTTTATCGACACTGCTGCAACCGCCCATGTGTGTGCTGATCGGAGCTAGTTCTCCAAATACCTTCCTTGTGAGGGAAGGAAGTTGAACATGGGAAATCAAGCTTCTTCGGAAGTTGCTGGTGCTGGTACGGTTGTCCTCAAAATGACTTCCGGCAAGGAGATCACTCTGAATGAGGTGCTGCACGTTCCGGACATCCGGAAGAACTTAGTCTCTGGTTCAATACTAGTTAGTCGTGGCTTTAGACTTGTATTTGAGACTAATAAGTTTTTATTGTCGAAGTTTGGAACACCTCTGGGTAAGGGTTACCTTACGGATGGTTTGTTCAAACTAAGTGTAATGGCTATAGGCCCAAAACAAGTCATTAATAAAATTGCTTCTGATTCCTCTTACTTGACTGAGTGCTCTAGTTTATGGCATTGTAGATTAGGCCAAGTTAATCTAAATGCAATAAAACGTTTATCAAATTTAAATTTACTTAAGGTAAATGAATTTGTTAATAAAAGTAAGTGTGAAATTTGTGTAGAAGCAAAAATTCCTCGTAAGCGACCTGATTCAGAACTTGATGCTCAAACTCCTAGGAGGAGTACTCGAGCTAAAGTTGCGAAGAATTTTGGTCCCGATTATGTGGTTTTCATGTTGGATGAAGAACCAAATTCCTTGAAAGAAGATTTCTCACGAACTGATAGTTCATTTTGGAAGGAAGTTGTTCAGATCGAAATCGATTCGATCATGCAGAACCATACGTGGATCCTAACTGATTTACCTGAAGGCTGTAAACCTTTAGGAAGTAAATGGGTTCTGAAACGAAAGTTCAGAGCTGATGGATCAATCGATAAGTATAAAGCTCGTTTGGTTGTGAAAGTATTTCTCCAAAAGGAGGGTTATGATTTCTTTGATACATACTCTCCTGTTACGAGAATTACCTCTATCCGGGTGCTTCTAGCGATTGCTGCTTTGCACAATCTAGAGATTCACCAAATGGATGTAAAAACAGCTTTTCTAAATGGCGAGCTAGAAGAGGAAATCTACATGGAACAACCCGAAGGTTTTGTTAAACCTGGACAAAAAAGAAAGGTGTGCAAACTGGTTAAGTCATTATATGGCTTGAAACAAGCACCTTTACAATGGCACTTGAAATTTGACGAAGTGATGATGTCAAACGGTTTCAAGATAAACGAGTGCGACAAGTGTGTCTACATTAAGAATACTAATGACAAATTTGTTATAGTATGTCTTCATGTAGATGATATGTTAATCATGGGCAGCAACCTACAAGTGATTAACGAGACGAAACTCATGCTAAAAAGAAATTTTGACATGAAGGATCTGGGAGTTGCTGACACTATTCTTGGCATAAGAATCATTAGAACTCCAGATGGAATTGTATTGTCACAATCTCATTACATTGAGAAAGTGATCAAGAAATTCAATCCACACGATAGTCTTCCAGCAAAGACACCTATGGAACTCGACGTTCACTTGAGTAAAAAAGAGGCGATCCTGTTGCTCAGAAGGACTATGCTAGGATCATTGGATGTTTGATGTACATCTCCAACTGCACAAGACCTGATCTAGCTTGCTCGGTAAACAAACTGAGTCGATATACAAGCAACCCAAGTGGAGAACACTGGAAAGCGCTTGTGAGAGTTTTGAGATACTTAAAGTATAATCTAAACTTTGGACTACATTTTGGAAGACACCCCAGGGTACTTGAAGGTTACTCTGATGCAAACTGGATATCCGACACAAAGGACTCTTTGTCTACAAGTGGATATGTGTTTGTAATAAGGGGAAGAGCTGTTTCTTGGAGATCCACTAAACAGACATGTATAGCCCGATCCACCATGGAATCTGAGTTCATCGCTTTGGACAAAGCGGGTGAAGAAGCAGAATGACTTCGTAACTTTTTAGAAGACATTTCATGTTGGGAGAAACCCGTGCCGCCTATTATGCTTCACTGTGATAGTCAAGCTGCTATTGGGAGGGCAAGAAGTGGTTTGTATAATGGCAAGTCTCGACATATTCGTCGGAGACACAACACCGTGAGACATCTGTAATCGAGTGGGATTATCTTTGTTGACTACGTAAGGTCGATAGATAATCTAGCGGATCCATTCACTAAGAACATAGCTCGAGATCAGATGTACAAGTTGCTAGAAGGAATGGAAGTGAAATCCACATCTTTAGGATGATTGTAGTGGAAACCCAACCATGATGAGTGGAGATCCCACAAACTTGGTTCAATGGGAAAACTAAACTGCAAGAGTCTGGGTAAGTAAAACTCTACGAACCTATTCCTTAATGCAAAAGTAGAGTTCATAATATGTCACGTGGTGAGGTTAACTCTCTGATTTTTAATGATTCTTGTGCAGGTCTTTGACTTGAGTATGACAGAATGCTAATTTGAAGAATCACCTATGTAAGCAAGAAGTGAGGGCCGCTTCTACTGAAGCTTATGAATCCAAAGAAGATGTCCATGGCCTGAAACAGACACAAACGTGAGAACGGAAGAATTCTGAGACCTTAGTGGGTTGGTACTATTGTCTAGTATACACAAAGGGGAATAGTTCAAGAATTATTTTCACTAATCCGCCGGTATGATCGGTAGTATTAACTAAGGAGGGTTCAAGGCCACAAGCCACCTATCCCTATTCTCTATTGTCTCTTAAGGTCTGAGCTATGTATTTACATTCATGCATTACATTTTTGGAGTTTCTCACTCATGTGGGGGATTGTTGTAAATTCGATTAATTCTAATTAAATGGTACAGCGATAATTCATGTTAATGAATTGTATAGGATTATTCTACGTGTCGTTTAGATAATCTTAGCATTTTGAATTTCTCAAATCCATTTATTGGTGAGTGAGAAATGATGCTTGGAAGTTGAACGGTTTGCTTTAATGCTTTATCGGTTATCCCACATTGAATGTTAGTCAATGTGGAAGAAAGTTTAAAAATGATTACATTTCTTTAATGCACATCAAGTGGGCCAGAGAGTGTTGTGGGTTTTGTGTAAACGAAGTTCACGCGGGCTCTTGGACTTGGGTTCGCCAGTCCGCCTTCGGCGAAGCCGAAGGCGGAGCCGAGCGGATCCAAACCCGAGCTCGAGCCCGGTCCCGGACTCGGTCCTGGGTCCTGGGCTCTGGGCCAAGGACTTGGACTTGGACTTGGGTCTTGGGTCTTGGGCAATTGGTCTGAATTGGCTGGTCCGATTGAGGTGGTCCGTGTGGGGTTCGAGTTCTGGTTCAACCCTGGTTTCTTTTTTGAACCTACACGCACCTGAAAAGGTGACCGTTACGAAGGTCAAAAGTCTGACGTTTCCAAACTTTTGAATTCGAACTTGCAATGTATTTGCACGATGAACCAGTCCAGGTTCATGCTGGCAATACCTGACCGTTTGAATGGCTTTATGACGACTTTAAGGCGTCATTAAGCAGGCTGTAACACCTGAAATGAACCCCTATAATAGGGTGAGACTCCAGCATTCCTTTTTCACTTTTTCCATACGCATGAACATCTGAAACAACTGAACATTTGGAACAGCAAACATACTCATATTCTGCATCTCATTTCATAGCTCAGTTCATTTTCTTTTAGTTCGCCGGAACCCTGATATTTACGGTGCTGTAATATTAGGGACGAAGTCGTTTTATCTTTGGGAACGATTTGCCGAAATCGAAGGTCACTACCGGGGCAAATTCGTTTTGCGGAAAGAGAACTTCTCGACTCGACTTTACTAGTTTCTGTTTTTCGTTTTCTTCTTTTCTTTTTCCAGTTTTAGTGATTATTACAAGTTCCCTGATTGTGCTCGAATTATTGTAACTATTCCTACAATGTCTAATGATGATGCCGTTTTGGCTTCTTTTTTACTGAAACTTGGTATGTCTACTATTTAGAGTGGTTCTTCTCGTGTTAGGTCTCCAACACCAACTACACCTACCCCTCATCCAAAGCCTCTCTCAAGTCATCTATTGCCTCTAATCCATCTTTGCAGATAACTAGTTCTATTTAAAAATCGAATGAAAATAAAGCATCCTTTGATAATAAAGAAGGTGTTGTGATAACGTTGGTGCACCAGCACTAATAGTGTCTGTTGACAATGGCTCCTTTAGTTAATAGCCCCCTACGTACTTTGAATTTCCCAGCACTATCCAATATATCGTTTGAGATCTGCACAAAGTTTGTGAACTCTGCATATGAGAATTTTAGTGAAAATCCAACTAATCTAGACGATCTGATGGATGATGATTCTACTCATAAAGGTGATAATGATGCAGATGATGGTGCTACTCATATTTTATATACTTATGCTTTGGATCTAGAAATTGAGATAAGGTCTTCCTTTTCTCGTCATCTTTGCTTTATTGATGCTAGGGATCATTTACTGCTTTACAACATTGTGGCTTTATTGATGAATGAAGAGTGGATAATGACCTCTTTAGGAAGAAGAATCTAAAAAAATTTCTTAAATGTAATGGTGGACTTCTATTGCGACGATTGACATGCCATATCTAAGGCATGATGTACTTGAGTTCTATGCCAATATCTCCCTTCTCTTTAGATAGACATCCATTTAACTTTGGTCGTGTGTTCGTCCCTGAAAAAGTGTATACTCTTACACCTTCTGCTACCATATAGAGCTGCTGATTATGAGGAGGGTGTGTCTATTGATGATTTGAATGAGGTTGCCTAGTTCTTATCTAGTAATAGGGCGCTCTATTGGCTTAAGAGATTTCATAGCTCCCAACTGACCTCGTTGTATTTTGTGTTAGATAAGGTGGTTGTCTACAATTGGTACCAACTACTAAGACCATGACTGTCCCCAGAACACAAGCTCGTGCGTTGTTAAAGATAGACACTGGGATGAGGTTTAACTTTGGCTAAACCATTTTTTAGTGTGTCACGGAGTTTCTACATCAACGACAACAAAATGGGGCTTGACATTTCCTTTCCTCATATATTACCTAGATGATCAGGGTCTCACTCAATGTGATGAAGAGCATTCCAGTGGTGAGCCTGACTTCTTTAGGCTTAGTCATAAGCATCTTGAGGGAAAAAATTTTGTCAATGATATGCCCCTTGTGTTTTCTGATGATTAACTTGATGATGAGCCTATTGGTGGTTCTTTCCTACCTGATGTTACTCCGGGTGCTACTAATGTTGCCACCAACATTCAGCCCTTTGCTTCTATTCGTAGCTCTTTTCCAGTTGCTATTAATTTTATTGATCTGCAGGCACATCTTGTCCTAATTAAAAAACGAATTACGAGTGCTCAGGCTCATCTTACTGGACTTGTGTCTATGCAGGATTTTATAAAGACAGCCCTCCCTTTGCATTTTGGTCAAAAAGGGTGAGAAGAATCTGGTGGGGGTGGTCTTGCTGTGGCTGATCAAGGAGATATTATTGTTGATGTGAGCCGCAAAGGAAAAGAGAAGACTGTTGAAGAGGGTGGTCTTATTACTATCCCTAGGTGGTCTTTGCGGTAGAGGACTCGTGGTGCCGGTTCAAGTGGCACTAGTAACTGATGTTATTGGGATTGTATTAAGTGGATATTAAGTTTTTTTCATTTTAAAACTTGTTGGAGATTTTGTTCTTACCGGGTATTTTTTATATTAGTTCTTATACTAGTTATAATGTCACTAGCGATGTTTCCATTTTCTCACTAATACTTTTAGTATGATTGTTATATTGAAGGGGTGTTCATATTGTTTTACTAGGGGGAAGTCGTTTGATTATTTTTGTCCAAAAAGTCAAAAGGGGAAGATTGACTGGAATTTTATTTTCTGTCGATATACTTCTTATTTTGTTAGAAGTATTTATTTTATTGTTCGTCTTTATCAAATTATTTATTATTTGAACTCTCGTATTTTAGTATATAAATTCATAATGTTGCCTAAATAATTTAGTTAGAGTAAAAATCATTTCGTAGTATGAAAGTATTTTCATAATTATCTTATTTTTTAAAAATCAAGATACTGATTAATTCTCAAGAACTCTTATGAAAGATGAGGATACAAATTTGCGAGTAAATATTGAATGCCTTGGATTTTATTTTTGACTTTTTTTAGAGAATACAAAACATACAATTTAGAAGTGCGAGAAGTTGTCGAACGTTGTGCAAATTTTCTTCAGCGTTATTTTTGATCAACTTGAAAATTTTATGAACGACTCTAAGTTTATTTATACTATCTGCTTGTTCAAAAGTTTTTCATATATTACTATATTATAATGTGTTGAATATCTTTTGTAAAACAATTACACATTTTTCTACTAATATCTTTTATGGCATGAGACCAAAACCTATGAGTTTTTTTTCTTACAGGCAAATTTAATTAATTTGTTCTTACAATTTCAGTTATTCTATTCATTGAATATTAATATGGTGTCCTGAAATCTCTAACTTATATTCAATTTCTAATCTTTTTAGTTAAATATTCGCGACCTTCATAATTATCATGGTTAGTAATGGAGTTTGTTGCAGTGGATTATGATCTGTGGCTTGGTGTTGGATTGACGGCATGCTACGAATTTGTTGCCGAATTCGTTGCGAGGGTTTGAGAATTGGAGAGAACAAAGAAAATTAGAATTTTTTTTGGTTCAATTGGTATTTTTAAAAAGTTTATTTCAGTCCTATAGTGTTTTGAGCGGACCACAGTTTGATTTGCAATTTTAAGAAAATTGTAATTTTATTTGCTGAAATTTAATATTCGTGTTGAATTTGCGAAATTTAAAGGAGGGTGGGGTGGGGTAGGGCGATTTCCGATGAAATAAGCATTTTGTTTGTCTGCCCAGCAAATCCAGGGTCTTGGATGTGTCAGAGACAAGATTCCTACCTAACTAAACGAATTTTACTATTTGTATCACCATACATCTTACAGATACGGAAAATAGTAGCAGTTAATATTTAATAATTTGTCAGCTAGGCTGCTAGGTAAGGATTCTTTATTTTGTAAAATTGCAGCTGTAAAGAGATCGGTTAGTATAGGAAGAACATGAATCTGTCTGCAATTATGTAATTGATTTATTAAGTTTTTTAAAAAAAGGACAGATATAGGATTGATTATTGTTGTCCTTTGTTAGGCATTAGATATATTGATGAGAGAGCAGCTATTACAAGATTGTTTGCTCTCTGTATAGTTTATTACCATGATTGGCACTATTCCAATTCAGCATATATATGTAATGTATATTGATTGCATTCGAAGACACGACGTGCATCTAAAAAGAGGGTGGTTTAATTATGTGACTCTCAGTCGGGTACTGTGAATTAGCAATTTATTGGAGATAATAATGATGCCAAACAAATAATGCGCTGCATTTAGTGACATACCGATTTTTATTTTTTTATATTTTTTTTGTTTGTTTATAATTTGACTAAATCGCTTATAGTTTCTCTAAAGAATATGGCCAAGCACATTAATCATGGATAGAGGGTGTGACCCTAGTTAGCAAAGTGTAGTTTGGCTCATGCAAAATGAATTCTGGAAAATTTCTTTAAAAAAAAAGGTTGAATGTGATGGATTGTTGCATATGTGTATCAGCAGAAAATGCAAGAAAAAGTGAAATGTATATTAGATTGATAAATCCCATAACATTATTAGATACATAAGATAAATCACATAAAAAAATAAATATACATTATATATAAATATAAACATATCATATAACTACTAAAAATAAATTGAAGTGCATAATGTTAGGTGCAATTTGGCGCGTGCACCCGAAAAATGGGTGCAGGAGGGCCAAATAAGGAACTGGGATGAGACTCCTTATGGATAATAGGCCCAGGTTGAAAAGGTATAGTTTTGTTGTTTAAAAAACGGTTGTTCAGCTAAAAAAGCCTAAAAATATACGTTTATTGGGCTAGCTATCGCTGCTTCTGTTGGAGGCTGGAAAGCAAGAATATAGGCCAGTGTTTAGTCTAGTAACCTGACAGTTCGATCCATTGATAGTCCTCTATTTTTCCCACTTGCAGCTCATACTTGATCACGAAGCCCACTAGCATAAGAAACCAAGGAAGCATGAAGGAAAGTGGTCCTCGTGCCATGGCTTATGTAAATGGAGCATAACACAAGGGTGGTCCTCGTTTTGATGGGTCTAACTAGATGTTAGTTTTAGAGTACAAACATCCCCATGTGAATTGTTGTGGTTATACGCAAAAATTGTTTGTATACATACCAAGTGTTGCTACATTTTCTTCTCCTTTTGTTTTATGTATCAATAACACTGTTAATGTCTATGTTAGTCATCAAATCCATGTAATTACGTATGAAGTACATAAGATTTAAAAGGAATATAAAAAGATGAATAGATTGGATATTTTAGTGTAAACCCAAATTCAACTGTGTTTATTTTTATGAATCTATATTAAAAACCGATCTGAGTATAGGCTCGAATTCATAAGCTTGTGTTAGCTCTTTTCAGAATACGCTATGGGGTTGCAAAGTTAGTTTCGTCAGATTTTGAGGGTTATTTATAACTTCCAACATGTTAGCTTCCCATGGAAAAACATGTTAAACATTTATAAAGTAGGTTTTTCAATGATGGTCCACTCAAATTATCACTACGAAAAAATTGGTTAAAACCGAAGGCAAACACCGTCAACATCATTCATACCGACAACATGGCGATGGTTTTCACTAGTCGGTATTTTCCTATCTGTAAAAAAAAGCTGACGAGTTCACTTGCCTGGCGGCATTGTTATCGACGCGATGTCGATAGGCATGCCTGTATGAACACCCCACGACCAAATATTCATTATCAATCAGCATATACCAACGACGGCCTAACAGACAGATCCTGTTGGCATGTTGCCGACGGGCTTCAGGTCATCGGTGATTACTGGTGAGCTTTGCCGTCGACAAATGCTGACGTACTATTGCCCGTCGTCATTTTTAATTGTTAAAAATATACGTAAAGGCATTTGTGTAACACCCCAATTTTCAGGTTACTCAATGGCCAATAAGATCATGCATGATATATTATTTAAATAGTTTATATGATTGTTAAATTTAATTTGATTTCATTATGTGTTTTAGTTAGTAAACTTTTAAAGAATTCCTAAAGTATAGCTAAAGAGATATAACAAAGTGATTAATATTTCTTTGTGATAAAATAATAAGATACCAATTTACAACTAATGTTAAGTTATACGAAATAATAGTATAATACAAGTAAATCCCAAGTTTCAAGTTATGAATATACTAAATTTAACATTTTAAGGTATTTATTTAATATATATATATATGTGATTTAAAATAACTAAATCTCAATTGATCTAGGTACTTAAGTATACGTAATTATGACTAAAGTAACTACTAATATATATATATAAGGTTGGGTTCAAATGAGAACCCGTCATTATATGTGAACCTAGGGATTCATTTTGACCATTAGATTGGATAATCTAGATGGTTGAGATCATGACATGTCAGCATGGTAATAATGTAAAAAGATGCATTAATTAATTAAAAAGGGTAATTTTGACATATATCAACGTTTACAAAGAGTACTACATTGTTCTTTAGAAAACACAATAGATTAAGGGAAAAAAATACTACGATTGTATACAAAAAGTATCGCAAATTTCGTCTATAAACTGCAAATTAAAATTTTGAAATAAAACTCAAATCTTCGACAAACCATAACTTTTTTAATTTTTATTCATTTTGAATGAAATATATATCAAATTAATCACATTCTCAAGATTTACAATTTAAGATACATATTGCATATTTTAAGACGTAAAGAAATATATATATATATAATTAAATTAAAAAAATTGGATACTAAAAGCATCGCACATGACTGATTTTAGCACTACAATACTGTATAAAAAGTATTATGAATCTGGACATAATTGCACTGTGCAATATTTGGAGTGCTTTATCTTATATTGTTACGGTGCTTTTGAACTACACTAAACACTGCTTTTTTTCAATGAAAGAATAATCGGCCAACATCGCCGCCGAGTTCGCCATCGCAGCCATCCGAATCAACCCCGACAATCCAAAATCGTCGTCCGAGCCAAACCACCACCACCGCCGTCCAAATCCAAATCGCCGTCCGACGAACCAAACTCAACCAAACCCGGGCACTCCAAAAAAGCCACAACCGCCGTCCGAGCCAAACCACCACCGGAGGCCCGACTCACCACCCGAACAGCACGACAACCATCACCCATCGCCATCACCCATCACCGGAGGCCCGACTCACCACCCGAACAGCGCCAACAACCATCAACACCACCGCGGGCTCAGATTCCCCAACAACCATCAACAACACCGCGGGCTCAGATTTCACCACCCGAACAGAGCCAACAACCATCAACACCACAGCGCCAACAACCGCCTACCGAACGCCGTGGTGCCTTCACACCGCCTACCGAACGCCGCCGCCCGATTCCGACCAGTCCGTCGCGGCCGTCGTTTTCAGAGGAGGCGGAGCGGCGCCTGCACCTTCTGACCACCGCCTCGCCGAGGGTGTACTTCAGCGCAGCCGTTTCCTCGCCTCCGCCGCTGCCAAACGCCGCCACCGCCTCGCTAGTTCACTAGGCCGCTGCCGACGACGAGTCAGGCGGCTCTTCCGACGAATATGGAGAAGAAAAATCGCCCGGGACTAGGGAAATCGCCCACTCGTTGCCGTCACCAGGAACCACCTTCCATAACCAGTTCATCACCGTCGGAGAAGAGGTATGATTCGCGGCCGATTGGGGAGAGATAGGGATGAGCGGCCGATTTGGGGGAGAGAGGGAGAGAAAGGGTTTGGGGTAGAGATGGGGTTTGGGATTTAATTTGATTAAGAGGATTATGTAAATTTACATAAACACCCTTGTCCTTCCATATATATAATTTAATGAATTTAAAAAATAGAAAAAATCTGGTCCACACATATTATTAGATCTAAGGTCAGGATTGGTCCCTAGGTTCACATATATTGACGGGGTTCTCATTTGAACCCAATCCTATATATATATATATATATATTATATATATATATATATATATATATATATATATACACACACACATACAATATATGATGTATTAACTAACTCTTTATATCTATGCATTATATATATAAAAGAATGTTATATACATGTGCATGTGTAAATACATATATATGTGTGCATGTGTGAATACGTGTAGATTACATGAAAATAAAACAATGGTTGAGGTGGTTGCCATAAGCCACAAATGTTATTTTTAATAACTTTTTAATAAAATAAGAAACATAGAAACTTAAATGGAATTGAAAGGTATATGAACTACCTCTTTAGTTTTGGTTTGTCCAACATCGACCAAAGTTAAAAACTTGAAGGAGTTCTCACCTTATAAAAAAAGGGTGTCCCCTTCATTTTAATATATAAAACTAAAATACTATATTCATTACATGTTTTCATAATAAGGGGTCCTTTAACTAGGAAATCTTATTTTAGTATATTTTCTTGTGGTGTCGAGAATTTATCAAGGGGTTATTGTGGGGCTATTACGTGGTTATATTTTAAGCTACATTTTTTTATTAGTCTTTCTTTATT
Organism: Phtheirospermum japonicum; assembly: GCA_014905375.1. Taxonomy (NCBI): domain Eukaryota; kingdom Viridiplantae; phylum Streptophyta; class Magnoliopsida; order Lamiales; family Orobanchaceae; genus Phtheirospermum; species Phtheirospermum japonicum. Next base: position 312,322 of record BMAC01001092.1, read on the forward strand.
AATATAGTATTTTATTTATGAATAGTTAAAAATAGTATATTATTTTAATTAGCCTCAAGTGGTAATTAAAGTTAGTATTTTATTTACTAGTTTTTAAGTAGTATATTAGTTTGTAATGATAAATTATTTTAGTAGTAATATTTATTGTCAGCAATAGTAGTATTTGTGCTTTCGATTAATTTATTAGTAATTAGGCTGAGCAACTCTTTATTACTAAAAAATATACAAGAATATGAGTTATCTGAAAAAGGAGTTGTAGTTTGTAAAATTGAAGTATTAAATTGGAGTCTAATCAATATTTTATCTTAATTAGATTATATTGAGAAAGTTGAACTACGACTTGAAATAGTGTAAGCTTTGAACTCGAGGTAAGTAGAAACTCATCTGCAACTACAATGCATAAACATAGTATTATTTGGTTTGCCTATATGACTGTGATTATGGTCTGTATTATCTGAATATGATGTATGAGTTGTTTGATAGATTATATTCGTGTTTTCTTATTGAGCCTATACATTGGCATGTGCACGTTCATACACGAGCCATGATCATGTAAGAGTGTTTATTAAAGTAGAAAAGATTTTTGACCATAGTTAGTGCAGCGAGGCATGTGGAACATGCTTATATGATATTTGAGTCAGTGCCCTGCGAGACATGTGGACGGGGATACTTCAAGATGTAACCCAGTGCCCTGTGAGGCATACGAACTGACTCCATTTTTATGAATTCTTAGTGCCATGTGAGACATTCGGATTAGGATATTATGATGAATTGTGACATGCTTTTATGTTCTACTGAGCCCGTGCCTTGTAAGACATTACTTTGGGTATGTGAGACTTTCGAACTGGCTCCGATCCCAGTGCCATGTGAGACATTACTTCGGATATGTGAGACATTCGGACTGGGTATCGTAATGATTGATTATATATTGAGCTATTTCCGATGCACTACTGTAGGTCAAAGGCCCAATAAGAAGAAGAATTTTAAGAAATGGTTTACGTCATCAGCATGATAAGCCAAGATTGAGTTACATTGATTTATGATATTCAATTAACATGCATGATTTCTGCTTATTGAGCTTTAGCTCATGTAGTTTATGCATTGTAGAAGCCTGATAATATCTGAGCACTAGTTGACTGAGTTGTTGGAGTTCCATTAAATTTTCAGAATCCTTGTATGATCCAAACTTTTGTGCACCCCTTTTAAGATATTTAATTTAAAAACACGTAAGTTTGCTCGCAAGAGTAAGAGAAACTTGTAGGGTGGTGATTTTGACTCAAGTCGATTCTCTCGAGGACAACTGTTCGGTCTCTTAGACGTTTTTCTCAATTTACGAACTATCATAAAATACATGTACATTGGGGGTTTTTGAAGATTTTGAATTGATCATTATAAACTAAAGCAATATTAAAATTAAGACTAATTAAGACTAATTATTTTATTAACTACCAATAATAATTAAATTACCAATAAAACGTAATGATGATTTAAACCTAATTAACGAATCTAAGAACATGAATATAAGAAACTATCACGAAGCAATTGTATCATAAGAATCTAAAAAGAGGAATATAAAGCATGAACTAGTTCGATTAGATAAACTAGATAAATCCAGTATCCAATATCCAAGCATGAAATAATTAAACTAATTAAACTAGTTCTAGAACTAACTATGAAATTAACTACGAAATTAACTAAGAGTTTAGAAAACTTATTGTAACTATTGAAAGTGGTAAAAATCTCCAGCTATTCCGGAGTTGAGGCGAAGATCTCGAATTGAAGTGAATCTTAAAGCGTACGGACTTGAATTTTCAATCTTGATCTCCAACTACATAACGGAGTGTGTAAATGCGTTGTTTTTGTGCTCTCTAACCCTATGTAATCGTGTCTTTACTTTGGTAGTGGTCTCTCTCTTGAAAAAACGAAATATGAAGGGTGTTTATAGATATAGCATGTCTTCGCGCACAAGAAACCCTAAAAATGCATTTCTGGGCAGCCACGTCGACGTCACATCGACCGAATCGTGCTGGAGCTCGGCGTCGATGCTGCCTGTGCATTCTCATCGACTGGGCGGGGGCGTTGACTAACACTGTCATGGATCGACGCAACAGCAAGTTGCATCGACTTGGCATCGACAGACGCACTCTTGGATCGACGCTTTAGAGAGTTGCCTCGGCTTGGCATTGACAGAGCATCGACCATCGCGTGCAGGATCCGCGTCGACGTAGCGTCGACCGACGCGACTGATAGTACGTCCCATTTGCCTCGATCTTTCTGCTACTCGTTCACCGGAAAGCTTGTTCTCCTCCTTTGAACATCGAACTTTATCTATTTACGCGCTGAACTCTTCCGGTTACTTAGCTGGAAGGTGAAAAGCAACGAATAATCACCTATTCTCATCGATTATGATCAAAATACGGTAAAATAAGCTGAAAATATAAAATACGGAATTAAGCTTAAATCATCTAACTTATACTAAAAATAAATAGAAAAAGAACTAAAAAGCTAATAAAAATAAGGACAAATCTACGCTAATCATTGTACATGGATGACGACCTACTGGACTAAGACTTGGGTTTACTTTACTTCTGGAATTTATAAAATATGATGAGTTACTTTGATGTACATAAGACTTCCTAAATGTTGCTTGAAACCTTTAAATATGTTTGAAAGTCTATACATATAAGTGAGCTTTTGATTTGAGAAAGTGATTTTTCTATTTGTGTTTCAAAAAAAAAATACTCGATATATTTTATGATTTGCCAAATTAATTTAGTATATGTATGGGTTTATGAGGAGAGGTTGTGACAGAGTGGTATCAGAGCCGTTTGCCAGTCAGAGAACCGAAAACTAAGTGCTATACGGGACAAGGTTACAATGCGTGTGGAAAGCCCGTGAGGGAGAAGGCCCCAGTAGAGATAGCCCAAGATCGGGATATCCCACGATTACAAATCTTGAACCCGGAGGAGCCACCTCTAGGACCCCAACGCCTGGAAATGGATCTTGAGATAGTTCAAGCGCGACGAGGACATCACGAGAGCCAACGTTTGTGTCTTGTAGAGTGTCCATGTACAATGAACTCAAAGCTTATGGAGCGTGACAATGTTAGTAAGTTAATTTATTTTTTTTTTGTTGTCACTTATTATATGCCTCATGAATTATATCGGCCATATGGGTTAGGGTTTGTTGATTAGATATTATAACTATGATAAGGACGAGAAGTGGGAATAGTAGTGGAGGAAGTAGGAGGGAAGCTGAAGAGAAATTTGTGTCGATCTAATTGTGTTAGACATGAGTGATTATGATATATATTTGGGTATGGACTTGTTATCAAAGTATCATGCTACTATTGGTTACAAGAAAAAGGTTGTGACATTTGAACCACCCAGGGAAGAATCTTTTTTCCTTTATCGGGGTTAGTAAGAGATTTAGATTTCCAATAATTTCAGCAATAAAAGCACAACGATTATTAAATAATGGTTGTGAAGGATATTTGGTAAGTGATAGGAGTATCGAAAATCAAGATTGTCTCAACATAAGCGAGGTGCCAATCATTCGAGAGTACCCTGAAGTATTTCTTGATGATTTACCAGGATTACCACCTGACCGTGAGATAGAGTTTGTAATTGATTTACAGCCTGGAACAGATCCAATATCCAAATCACCATATAGGATGGCATAAGCTGAGTTGAAAGAGTTGAAAATCCAATTGCAATAATTGATAGATAAATGTTTCATTAAGCCCAGGTTTTCACCATGGGGCGCGGCTGTCTTGTTTGTTCATAAGAAAGATGTAAGGTTGAGAATGTGTATAGATTATTGAGACCTGAATAAAGTTACTATCAAGAACAAATACCCATTACCTAGGATTGATGATTTGTTCAACCAACTTCAAGGTGCGATAATATATTCTAAGATTGACTTGCATTCGGGTTATCATCAAATAAAGATTAAAGAAGAAGACATTCCTAAGACGGCGTTTAGTACACTATATGTGCACTATGAGTTTATGGTAATGTCATTCGGCCTGAGAAATGCTCCAACAACATTCATAGATCTGATGAATAGGGTATTCAAAGATTTTTTGGATAAATTTGTTATAGTGTGATATTCTTATATATTCTAAAAATTAAGAGGATCATGTTACGCACTTAAGGAAAGTGCTAGAAGTATTAAAGCTGTAACAACTTTATGATATATTCAAGAAATGTGAGTTTTGATTGGATAAGGTGGTATTTTGGGGACATTTCATATCTGGGATAGGAATCTCAGTCGACCCAAGCAAAGTAGAAGCGGTTAACAATTGGCCTCGACCTACAAACCCTTAAGAAGTACAGAGTTGTCTTGGTTTAGTGGGATATTATCGTAGATTGGTCAAAGGATTTTTAGAAATTGCTTCTCCATTAATACAATTAACTAGAAAGAGTGTAGCTTTTAAGTGTACACCGCATGCGAACAAAGCTTTCAAGAACTGGAAATGAGATTAACATCGGCACCTATCCTATCAATCCCATCGGGTACAAGAGGTTTTGTAGTTTACACTGATGCATCTAAGAATGGTTTGGGGTTGTGTGCTGATGTAAAATTGCAAAGTAATAGTATATGCATATAGACAATTGAAGGATTACAAAAAGAACTACCCTACACATGATTTAGAGCTTACAGCAGTGGTTTCTACGCTTAAGATTTGGAGACATTGCCTATATGGAGAACGTTGTGAGATTTACACTGGTCACAAGAGTTTGAAATACCTTTTCACATAAAAAGAGCTTAATATGAAACAACGAAGGTGGTTGAAACTTGTGAAGTTTTACGATTGCATTATCAACTACCATCCAGGCAAGGCCAATGTTGTAGCTGATGCATTAAGCAGAAAGTCACAAAATACAGTAAATACGTCAATTCAAAAGCTAGAGTTGCTTGAATTATATAAGATAAATGTTGAAGTTATCCAAAAAAATTAGTGGAGGCAAAACTAGCAGCTTTGACTCTTCGACCTAACCTAATCGATAAAATCCAACAGGAACAACATGCTGATGAATATCTAGTCAAAGTAAAGAAGGAAGTTGCTCCAGGGACATCATCTGACTTCCAACTATCCGAAGATGGTGCATTTCAATTCAAAGGTCGGTTATGTGTACCAAAGGCCGGGAGTATTCATGAAGATCTTATGGAAGAAGCTCATTCAACACCATATGAAAATGTGTAGTGACAACTGGATGCTACTAGTGATATGTTTTCAGGAGAATGTGGTTTATATTTTATATCCAAAGGCATACAAAAAAGATTTGTATATCAAGACACATATTAATACGTAAGTAAAGTTCCCCCTCTATTTGTGTCTTCTTCTTCTTCTTCTTCTTTTTCTTATTATTATTATTATTATTATTATTATTATTATTATTATTATTATTATTATTATTTATGTTTCTATATTTTGACTCACATGTTAGCGTGGTNTGGTAACTTACTATCTTTTTTGGAAAAATCATAAAAACCAATTCACCTGCAGGTCTTTATTATCAATGTACTAATGTACTATTTTTTGAATGAAAGAAAAGCTTAATTATGGGTAGTTTAGTAATTAGTATTACCAACTCAGTGCTCTGCTTGGGTTTAAATTTTGTGTGCAATTGTTTCATGGTCAAGTTTTTATAAAGCCAGATTCATATCATTATGTAACTTTGATATCTTCATTTCCACATCCTGGTTCTTTGTTACACAGCAGTATTATGAATGATAAATTGAGATTTTTCTTCGAAATGTGTAGGCCTCATTTGGAGTTGAACCATACGAGCAAAAATAAATTGATAAAATTCGTGACCTATGGGCAGAATACGTTATTCGGTAATACTCGTATATATGTATTTTTTTCTCATTTTTAATTACTTTTTCTTAGTTTATACTTAACTAATATTTATTTTGTAACCTAGTGCCTTTTGTGCCACTTTTCGGTTGTAGAAGAGCTTTGTGGTCTGTGGATTTTTTGGTTAATTTGTGACCCCATAACTTAACTTTGTGCTGGTGAAATTAAGTAACAGTTTTATTTACATTGTTGTCGTTGAAGTTTTATACCTGGTTGCATAACGACATGGTTTGTTACTGCTTGTGCGATGAGTACAAATAATTTATTCGTTCAAATTAAGTTTTATAACAATTTGCATATTGACATGGTTTGCTACTTGAGAAAGGAATACACATAATTTGTTGATGATAGATAATTCTTATTTAAATATATTATTTACTATTGTTTGGACAGGTATTAGGTATTAATATTATTAAATTATTTTTTCAAACGGTATTAGGTATTAAATAAAATTTTGAATTTTGAATTTTTTTCAAAATTAACAATTATGCATCGATTTGCATATACAATCATATAATCACCCGAATGAGCATCAGGTTGTATGTCAACAACTGATGCCTACATGCTATTTTTAATTATTAATTAAATGATTATAGCAATCGGTTCTCTGACCAAAATCGATGCCTATAAATATACATTAGGCACCGGTTGTTTGACCACGACCGATACCCATATATATACATTAGGCATCGATTGTTTGACCATGACCGATGCCTATATGAAGACTATAGATATTGGTGTTTTGACCACAACCGATGCCTAATGTCTCCCTATAAGCATCGGTTGTTTGACCACAACCGATGCCTGCGGAATGACATTAGGCATCGATTGTTTGACCAAAATCGATGCGTATACATACACATTAGGCATTGGATGTTTACTCAAAGTCGATGCTTATATGTAGAATATATATAAACTATATGCATCGGTGTGTGATGACTATATGCATCGATTTTCAAAGGTAACAAAGTCGTGTCAGTATAACAAAACAAGTCAATGACACTAATCATTCAAAGGTAGCAGATTGAGACAAATTCCCAATAGAAGATAAAGGAAAGAAATAATTCAAATGTTCAATAATGAATGTAAGTAAAGTGAAAGTAAGATGAAGAATTTGATAGGTGATGCAATAAAAGAGACAAAATAGTAAGTAACTCAAGGTAAAAGATATTGCAAACTTGGATCTCGGTCCGGAGATGGAATTGAAGAACAAAATGATAATAAAACAAACAATGTGAAGTAAAGGAGTAGATATTATATATATAAGAAATACTCACATAGAAAATGAAATAATTAATATTTCAGAATCATTATAGAAATATCAATATTTAAGGAAAGTTTTTACAGTTTGATCACTGGTCCGAACGTAGATTTACTAGTGAGAGAAAGAGGAGTGAGTGAAGTTTTAAGATAAGGTGTATAATTTTCGGAACATATAAATAGAAAGGTTACAAATAATGAGATAACAAATAATTTTTCAAATGTTAGATTAAACAAAAGCTTTCAGAATGAGTTACCAAATTATAGAGCTAATAACAACAAAATGCAACACCACTGGTGTAGCAAACAAAACAAGTGGCACTAACAACGGTAGAAGGGCCAATTTCCTTGAATAAGTAAAGATAAGTTCTTAGTATGAAAGAGGAATAAAATAGAAGGGTGATTGAATAACGAGGTGAGGTAAACAAAGTAAAATCGATTCCTAAAATATGGGAGATAAATTTGAAAGTAAAATTAGGCAAAACTTAGGTGCATTTGAAAAATAGTTGCATTAAAAAGTTCTACAATCAGGAAAAATCTATCAAGTAGAGAACAAAAATACTACCAATGTTAGAGTACAAGAGAAAGGTGGCAATATGGATGAAGATTTTCAAAATTCAACAAAAATCTCCAATTATTAATTCGAAAGTAGGTAATAAAAAGAACTTAATATTCATAAGGTAATATCACAAGAGATTAAAATTTTCATAGACAAAAGTTGGTGTTAACCGCAATGAGTATGATAGGTTCACTATTCAATCAGAATCTAAGAGAATAATGTTATAGATTAGAACGAGTGATTTTATCAAAAATTGTGATGAGTAACAGATTCTCTAGGTTTACAATGAAGTATTTACCAAGAAAATGATTGAAAATATAACAAGAAGGATTTGGAAGTAAATTTCCAAATATCTTGAATCATCAAGTAGATTTGGATAAGTATTGAGCATAGGTTAGGGTATCAAGTGAACCTAGTTGACATCAGTCTCTTGAAGGTTCAATGGCAAATACGTGATAATTATCATTCAAAATAATCAGAAGTTCGGGTGAGTCAAAGGCACCAGACAAACATTGACACTGAGTGCAAAATAGTGAATCACTTAAGAACGAGAGACAAAGCGCAAGGTAGAACTTGTTCTAAACAAGAGCAAGTTTGAAAATATAATTGTGAATGAAGACATTCAAAGAATTCAACAAGATTGACGCTAAAAGAGAAAACATTGGCAACAAATGGCCCAATGATTTTCAAAGCATAGCTTGAAGGACAAGAAATGGTAATGAGGTTCATGATTCCAAAAATCTCATGAGAAAAGCAATTAGTGACTTATAGAATATTAAAACATCATAAGTCAGAATTTGATAATGAAAGGCAGTCAGACAGGACGATTTCTATAAGCGAATAACTGTAAAATAAATACTCAAGAGGGCAATGAAATGAAAGTAAGATGTCCACCTTGAATATGGATCAGTCATAGAAGGCAAAAAGAAACAAATCAAGAATTCCAATAAATAAGACAAACAATATATGAAACTTGTTAGGTTTTAGGTACAAAACAAAGAGAATAACGTGAATCAAAACCTTCAAAATTCAATAAAAATCTCAATTCAGTTGATTTGAAAATTGGTATTAAAAGAAACTTAATGTTTAGAAAATAGTATCACAAGAGATGAAAATCTTCAGAAACAAAAGTTAATGTTCGACGAAATGAATATGCGAGGTTCATTATTCATTCAAAATCCAATAGTATAATGGTCACAAAGGGATGCGAGTGATCACAACATAAAGCATGATCAATAACAAAACCTCTAAATTCTCAATGAAGTATTTAACAATCAAAAGAAATCAAAACATAGTTGATAAAGAAAGTTCTAGGAAGAGAGATCAAACTCTCACCGGTTTACAAAAAGTATCACTATTGGACATTAAATAGGAAGTACAAATCCAACTCTCACAAGAGAAGACAGTTAAGGGTCATTCATAACAAAATAGAATCATTTGTAAGGAAAGTTATAAATTACAATTCCTCACAAGATAAGTATTCTAATATTCAAAAGAATACAATAACGACTTGGATAATTTTCAGGTTTAGAATTCGCAAGGAAGATAGATAACTACTGATAGTGTACCATACGAAATAAGAGAGTTTAAGAAGAAAAAAATGTTACACACTCAAGTACATGATTCTCTATGAATGAATAAGTTATTCAAGAGGTAAAGAAGCGAGGTACTTGCTGAGAACGCAAAGAGGTAACTAAATTGAGGTGAACTAATTCTCAAAAAAAGCTAATTAAAAAGCAAAAATCTGAACAAGAAACAAATGACACATCGAGAAAATAAGTAGAAAAGATTGTGATTCATGTCTACTCAAAGAAATGGAACAAAGTTGAAAAGATAAATAAGTAATCATCTAATATAAGTAGATGGTTGAGATTATTTCAAAGATAAATAATGAATGTAATCAAATGATCGCTTATCAAGTACGATAATAAAACAAGTAACAGGATGAAACAACAAGGTATCATATGAAACGATTCTATATAGAGTGAAAGCTGAACATGACGACAAACGTCACAAAGTAGATTAAAGGTCAAATACAAGGCACACAAACTCCAGATGAAATGACAATTTGAATGAAATTAGATTGATGTTTCATTGGACAGGATTACCCCCGACAGTGGAATGTCATTGTTTTTCTAAAGTTGATTAACCTAAGTAAGTAGATCGGAATTTCTTAAATAACTAATGATAACCAAAACTTAAATAGTGACTTACGCACCAGAGGTCTCCTCGTAAAGCTCGAGTGTTATTTTCTTCTTTGATGTTGATTGATGTCGTATCTAGAGTATCCTCTAGCTTGCATCAGCCTTATGAAAACTTATATCTAACTTTTCTATCTTAATCTTCCTTGATGCTCCTTGTTGCATTTCTTTCGATCGTCGTGCCACATGGTGTTGTCTTATAAACTTTCATACCATATTCATTATTTTCTTGAACAATGATGGCTTGAGCTTGTTGATAATCATATCGTGCATCGTCCAATGGTTCATCTACTCTACCAAAAAGTCCCATATCATTCTTTGGTTAGACGAAAACGAACTCACATGACTTCCTTCCATGTCAAAGCAGTGTTCGTAATTTTGATCCGTACATGCACCATCTTTTACTTGTTCAACTCCTACGTTAATATAACCCTTTGTGATGTTGAAGATCTCCACTCGTTGACTTGTCTATTCAGTTTTTCAAATGTTTCATCTTAACAATTAGAATCGGTAACAAAGGCAAGTTCACCTGCTACACTTTCTTGACGAGGCTTTCTGAATTAGATAGGTCTCTAACTTCTTCGAAATCGGTAATTGAGTTTGAACTCTCATTAGAACATCAAGGTTCAGGAATTACTTAGCTAATCAAGATTCCCCTTAAGATTTGCGAGAAGAGAAAAGTCATGCTAAAGTCTAAATTTTTTTCAAGAAGGTTGATGACTTATAAATAATGAAAAGGATAGGCTCTTGAACTAAGAATGACTCTTCAATATAAACAAGAACTCAGACAAGTATTTAAATTAGAAGGAGGTTGAGGTTACGTAGTGAAAGAATTGATGTTCAAGTTTGACAGTCTGAAGATGAAAAATTCTCACGTCAACCTATCATCTAATCGATATAAGTTGGTAGTTACTCCTTACTCTGCCAAAGTCATTACTAATATTCTAATTCTCAAGTCCAAAATGGCAGTGACATTTAAATCACATGCCAAAGACCCTATCCTGGGTACGCTTAAGTGCAATTCCTTCGCACTCAAGCTCTGATACCACTTCTGTAACGCCCCAACTGCAAATACTACCTTAATAATAATCAAATAAATAAGAAAAACAAACTCTCACCTTAAATTCTCTTTCATATACATAAAATACAATAAAAGGAAGTCGAAAAAAGAAAGCTCTAGATGAGTCGGTCTTCACCTTGAAAACCGAAGTCAACTTCATTCACATATCGTCGATATCTGGAGAGTTTGGTTTTAAAACAAACGAGAGCGTGAGCTAAAAGAGCTCAGTGAGGGCAAGCAAATGAAATGCAAGTTTTCTTTTAAGATATAAAATTGAAAAGAGTTTAGAAAATAATTTTCATAACATAATCAAAGCACTTGGTGTGCAAAACTATTCTCATATGTTTTATAAAATTCTAGCCAGCAGCTTCAGAATTAAAATATTTTAAATTTAAATAAATAATAGGTTTTCTCAAAACTAACCAATTATCACATTTAGAATAAACATATAATGTTAATTTGTTTTTAAGAAATCAATTGAACTAATTAACAGTTGAACAGACAGGAAAAGCTGTCTCATTCTAAAACAGTCAATCCAATTAGTGAGTGTCCGGGTACGAAACTCTAGAGGTGGCTCCCGCGCGTAGCACTTAGCTCCCGAAGGACTCTAGAGGTTGCTCCCACGCGTAGCACTTATCTTCCGAGCAAGACTAACTCACATAAACGTAGAATCAATGTCGATCAAACATGACCCATACATTTCCGCTCACCATGAAAGGTGACACTCCAGGCCGCATCCTTAATCTCCTTATCCCTCCCAGTAGGCTCGACGTCCCTTTAGCTATGGGATTCAAACCCAGGGTACGTCATATTCCGGAATATACCCAATCTACGATCCAAATCCTGCCGTCGTCTCCGACCCGACCAAGAAGAATTGGAATAGGTACCACGAGTAGTCAAGTAAGAACCACAGGCAACCTGCTCGATTGATTGCCCAAACTACTCGTGCCTGACAGACAGTGACAACGACAGACAGTAACAGTGACTGACAGGCAGTAACAATCGATAACAGACCGTCAACAACAAAGTCGAGTTCAAATGATATCTTTGATATAAAATCATATAATTGAATTTATGATTAGGCACAAAGGCAATGCACACTTGCATATTTTCCCTCAAAATACTATTTTTCAAAAGACTTATACAAACAGAAAAATATATTTAAGCAACAAGTGCTTTTGAATTGGAAAATCTCAAACTTTACAGTTAAAAATATTTTACTCGCAGATAAGCACAAACAACGCATTATAATTTGAGAATTTTCAAACTCCCCAATTTAAGAAAGTTGTACTCACCTTCTTTGAAGTTCTTTCCAGAATCAGGCATATAACTACGATGGCTTTACGAGGTTTCCGATCAGTATACGAAAGGCCTCGTCATTTCCGATCAAAAGTCCATTTGAGTCCTAAAATATATTATAACTGAGGTGGTGCATTTGTTGGGTTCGCTATAATCGTACGGGGCCTACGCAGCGGAATTTAAAATTTTTTAAAATTATTAAAACAAATATATATACTAAGCCCCATATATTTCATAAGCAATTTTAACGATCGTCATTTTCTATTATTTTGTATCGAATACAAATATTTTGATTCTTATAAAAATAAATAAATTAATACCTCTCGATTAATTTCTTCAAGCGAGCGACGATTGAGAGGGAATCAATTCCCGGCTATGTGGCTAACACCGAAACTTCCCGCCTCAGGGATCCAAGCGTATCCCCTCTAATTGATTCCACCTTTTGATTGCGACACCGGAAAAATTATTCGCTAGTAGAATCGTTCCGTTTTCAAATTGATAGGAATAACAATTAATCCAACAATCAACAATTGATTGAAGATTAATTATTATAGATGAGAAATTATCAATTATTCTTCATCTACAAATTGAAGACTAAAACTATATAAAAGAATAACTTCCTTTTGTTTTCTTCTCTGATTTTGAAAAACGCCTGTTTTCAAGTAAACAAAAAACCCTTTTTGTTTTTGTTTTAAAAGGTTGAAAAAAGACGGCTGCTTCTCTTTTCAAAAGTCAAAAACTTTTTGTTTTGTTTTTTGTTTTGTGGTTTTTTGATCAATTCAGACGGGTGCTCCTTCTTTGTATATATATATATATATATATATATATATATATATATATATATATATATATTAAAGTCTTCAATTTCTAGTGGGCTTCTACAATTAGGGCCTACTAGAAAATTACATGGACTTGGATTTAGTATCCAACTAATTAATTCAATTAATTAATCCCATGAATTTAAATTAATCAATCCAATTGACTAATTTAATATATTCCTTTAATTGAGATTTCTAATCAAATTAGATTTAATTACATAATCAAATATATAATTAAATATTTAATYCAACAATTGAATTAAAWTAAAATCTYATTTARTTAATCYAAATTAATYAATTATTCCAACCATTGGAGTTATCAATCTTGTAATGTCAACAACCAAAATTATGTGTGACCCTTTTAGGTTCACGACTAACACTAGCAGTAGGCTTATAACTTTTATAAGTTTATAAATAACAATTTATTATATTAATTAATCTAATTAATTCTCTTGAAATTAACTCTTTAATTTCAAGAACCTACAAATCATGACAACATCTAGCAAGTAGCATGATTACCCAGTGTTAGGTGAAATAGCGAGTAAACCTATTTCAATGGCAAGTCCATACATGTACGATCCTTTCGACAACTAGTTTCCCGATTAAATCTTGGGCATGGATTTATAAGTCGAAACCCAATTGATTTAATAACTGTGATTTCATTTCAAGTTTAAGTAATTCATTTATGAATCAATATTCATCGTGCCCTGGCCAAGGTCTTTGAATCACAAACTATGAAAACTCACAGGATACTCTCTTGTCCATAGACAAGTGTCGAATTCTATGTTGGCTACAGACAAACCTCCATGCACATTGATACAATACCCAAAATACCCTTTTTACGATTGTCAGGCAATCAAAAGATAAATCAAAGTATTGCACGATGTGCGCAAGGCTACCATCGTACCTCAAGTCAATGATTAATCATATACTATTGCAATATGGAAATTCTTATTCGACAGACAAATCTTCCAGTTAAGAATTTCCATCGGGTCATGTTCAATGAACTTGTTCTCCAACAAGCACCCACATATATGCACTCGCGTCACAACGCTGATGTTAATGGAATGCAACATCCTTGTCTTACAAGAATGCATGATATGCGCAAGTCTTACCGGGCTATTCAATGTCCTATCTCGAAAAGCCCATTGACTTGGAACAAGTTTAAGACCAAAACCTTAGAGACATATTCCATGATTGCCATCGTATGCGCAACCATATCCCATAGTTTAAATTGGTCCAAGGACATTATCATACGTGCAATTATAACAAAAGCGAAAACATAAGATAAAGAAAGTTGCYTTTATTAATATAATTCCAATAAAATCATTATACAAGTAGAATGAAATCCAATCTAATTGGAACGTTGGGCACTCTACTCTAACAGCATTCTAATGGGCTAAGGACTAAAGCCAACTAAATTGGGCTAAACGATGGGCCTAATATTTAATTGGTACAAGTTTGAAGTGTTTTAGGCCCGAATTAATATATTGGGTCAAAATAAAAATATACAATATGTATTTTATCTCGCTTCAAAATAAAATGAATATAAATAAAATTTTCATAATTTCCAAAATACATTCTAATAAAATATTATTGTAATAAAATATTTCGATTAAAATGAAATAAAAATAGTGATATAAAGAATTATCAAATTTATTTAAATAAATTATAAGAGTAAATAGACGGGGCTTCACAGACCTGGTCAGGAAATCACGGGAGGTCGGTAAGATAGCCCCAAGCCAAAACATATGTTTCGGATCAGAGGATGAGAATGGCAGTCTGTCTCCCCACATGGATGCTCTAGTCATAACAACCACTATTGCAAATTATAATGTGAGGTGAATATTTGTGGACATAGCGAGCTCGACTGATATCCTATTCTATGACTGTTATCAAAAGTTAAAACCTGATGTCGAAATGGAAGAAGTGACAACCTTGTTGGTAGGATTTGCAGGGGGAACTTTGAAGCCTTTAGGGTAAGTGAGGCTTCTAGTAACCTTTGGAGAAGAGCCGCATAGGATAACTAAAACAGTGCGATTCCTGGTAGTGGATGCACCATCTTCATACAATGTTATGCTGGGACGACCCTCCCTGAGACAATTCTAGGCGGTGATCTCAGTGTACCATATGAAGTTGAAGTTCCCTGCTCAGGACGGAACAGGTGAAGTTAGGGGTGATCACTATGCATCCAGCACTACTGCAAAAAGGGCTTTTCACGGCGGCTCATTAACGGAGGTTCTGGAAAACCGCCGTTAAATATGTTTTAACGGGTTTTCCAGAAAACTGACGTTAAATCCATAAGTTAACGGCAGTTTTCTAAAAACCGCCGTATAATCCTACATTTTACCAGCGGTTTTCATAGAACCGACGTTAAATTTAAACTAAACTAACGACGGTTC
>BMAC01001092.1:327968-352670 GCA_014905375.1 Phtheirospermum japonicum
TTTATTTTTATTTATTTCTTTTTTCAATTCTTTTTCTTTTTATTTATTTCTTTAATATCAATTAATTAATTTCCACTTTCGCTGCATCCTCAAAACCCTAGCCCTCTCCGATCTCAATCTCTCCATCACCTGCCACGAGGTCTCCGACCTCTCGCTCTCCTCCATCCAATCGAACATCGAATCGGGAACGCCTCGCGCCGCTCTTTCTCCGGGATTACGCCGCGGCCCTCCAATTTGACCGGCGCTGAGATTTACATCTTGAGCTCTTCGTGAAACCCTACGCCGCGGGGCTCCAATTTCAACCACTCCGACTTCTACTCGATGATGGGGATGGGGAGATTGTCCAATTTCGGCAACTCCGACATCGGGAGATTATCCAATTTTAACATCGCTGAGATGTATTCGGTTCAATCGTTGCGCGGCCCCACGCCGAGGACGTCCAATTTCGAAGAGAACTCATCGCCCAAGTTCGGTTACTACCCGCCGCCGCCAGCTTCTTATCCTGCACCGAATCCTAAAATTGCTTCGGCGGTGCCTAAAACTGTGAAAATCCAACCGGGATGAGGTAAGGCTAATAATAGTATTAATAATAATAACAATCATGATCCAAAAGAGCTTCACATGTTCGTCTGGAGCTCGAGCGCGTCGTCGGTGTCTGAAGTCGGCGGCGATGCCAGCAGTGGGCTCCACGTGTTCAGAGGCCCTGATTTCGGTGCCTCCGAGCAATCTGGCCGGTCTGATCCGGGTGCTAAGGAAATCAGGTTGCTTGTTTCTGATCATCCTCAGAATGGAGAGGCTAAAGGTATGTGAGCTATATTTAACTTGTGCCCATTGATTATATGCGCGCAAGGTGTTTGATGAATTGTTTGTGTGAATTATGAAAGGTGTTCAACAAGAAGCTGGGGGAGATGACTTCAGCTTCGGCGGCAGAGGAGCGGGGAGGGACCATGGGGATGACAAGGAGAAGGACAAGGAAGGCACAGCTGGGCTGTCGAAAGTGGGCCCCTCCGGAGAGCTTGACCCTAAGATGGCCGGAGCCGGGAAACATTTGCCGCCAGCTAGCGTGATGACACGCCTAATCTTGATAATGGTTTGGCGTAAGCTTATCCGAAACCTCAACACGTACTCCAGCCTCATTGGCCTAATTTTGTCGTTGATCTCGTTCAGGTAAAGCGAATCGGGAACTCCATCGGTAGTTAACGCATTTTTTGGTGAATTAACCAACTTGGAAACCAAGTTCAAGTCATCCCGTGAAGAGTACATCTGAAAAACTTGAGAAACACAATACACTGAGGAGGTCCAAGCAAAGTGCAAAAGAAGTTGCTCAATCTGAGAAAGCTGGAGTCCACCAGGAATCAATTGGTGTGAAGAGAAAGAGAATGACTGGTCGTGCTTTTTTCATGTCTCTACTTAAGAAAAAACGCAATAATGGTATTGTACCTGGTACATTATTACTATTTATATAGTCTGATTTTTGTTTTTTAGCATTTTATTGTAGTTCTTAATGAGTAAAATAGTATTATTTATTTATTTATATCTTTTGGTTAGTCGATGGCTTGCGTTTTCTACTCATGATAAATGAACAACAATTAGATGACATGTAAGTTTTTTTTTTTTGCAAATATAGTTTAATAAATGACACTAATGTGGATCTAACTTTATGAATGCATTTTTGGATGGGCCTCCAGCTGTAGATCATTCAGATGATTCACGGACTAGCTCAGTTGTCAAAGAAATAATCGACAATTCTGAAAGTGTGCCAACAAATTATTCTCCTGCAAAGAGTAAGGATGTTCCTGAGCCAGAAACTACAGCTTGCTTGATAAGATCGACAGATGATGCTATAAATTCAGAAATTGGTGAGAAACGTGGTCCCACATTATTTACACAAATATATAAGTCTTGCTACGATTAATATGTAAAGATGTTTTCTTGGCAGTTGCAGAGAATATTACTCCACAATCTGTTGGGTGTGAAAATTTCAGTCTTCTTGGCACCTGTATTTTATGCTGTAAAGAAAAAAGGTATCCATTATGAATTTTCCCCACCTGTTTGTGTTTTTGGGGTTTCGAAGTAAATGCTTTATCAGCATGAACAAATTCCTGAAGCATTCTACGTAGTTCATAGAGTTTGATTCATGTATCAATCACTGTATTCAACATTTTATGTTAAGAGAAGTTGTTCTAGTGCATAGTTGGCTCAAGGCACAATAAGCTAAAAGTGTCCTGGCTTGTGGGTTGGACTGAGTGATAAGAAGAAAGAAATGTAAAACAATAAAAAATAAAAATAAAAGAAAGGAAGAGGGATAAACAAGAACAACATAAAGAAAGTTCTAAAGAATCAAGAAAAAGCAAGAGGAAAATGGACTAGTAAGAGGAGCAAGGGTTGAGGACTATGAATGTTAAAAGAACTTAACTGGGCCCAATGTTTTTTGTTTTTTTTTTTTGTAATTTATGTTGAGATTTTTTGGATTCGTTGTCTTTATGCAGGATATGCTATAATTCACAAGAAAAAGAGCTTTGCACTTGCGATGCTACAGCACAGGACCTAGACCGCTCATACACTTGTAAGGTTAGTCTGCAATGTATTGCAATTCAATATCATGTATTATTATTTAGAACCCACTTCTATGTACCAATAATGAAAAGGTGATTTTTTATTGTTCTTTTTTCTTTTTATTTTCTTTTTTTTTTTTGTTTATGCGTGTGTTCGTGTCTTCCCGTGTGTGCATGTGTCTTGGATTCTGTTTTTTTGTTCTTGCATACACATCAAGAGTCTCCACAATTATTAAAAAAATCTGTACTTCTCCTCCCTTGAACAAAAAGAAGAGGAAGCAAAATTGTTTAACCTTATTATTTTAACTATTTTGTGAGAGTTTTATCTGATCTAAGCCATTTTTCCTTTTTATTTTCTATTAAGGCTTTTGGGGTTTCAGAAACATAAGATCTTGATGAAAAGTACTGAATTTCTTTTTTTGTTAAGGCAAGGCAAGTCTTGTAGAAAGTTTTGGTGGTTACAGTTGTTATGGCTTGAAAATAAAGGTCTTAATTATTTCTCTTGGTGTTACCAAAAAGTAATTTGAAGAGACCACCACTACATTATTAACTTTTGACTATAAGCTAGGTAGTTAATAACTTGGATTTATCTGAGATTTGTTTCTCCCTCATTACGCCATCAATGTAATGCAAGTGGAATTCTTGAATCCATAGACATTCCATCCTGTGCAAAATAATATTCTTGTAGCTGAAGCAGATTATTCTAGTGGTCTCAATTAATATAAATAAATTGTAGTAAATGGTCTCACCACATTTTGATTGAATATTTGGATCCTTTACTATGCTGAAAACTATCCAATTTTCTTGACAAAGTAAATCTTTATGATACATATTTATGGAAAAGAGTTACGTGGAAAACACTGGATGCTCTAGCTTTCTCAATCATGATATTTCTCGCAAATGTCTGTTCTCTGGTTCATGTTGTCAAAGTGCATTACTATTTACTTCAGCTTTTATCTTTGCTTACAACTCCTTTTCTTGTTCCATGGCTGAATTTTGTTTTGTGATTCTTTTTTTTTTTTAATTTAATTTACATCAGCGCTTTTTGTTGCCTGCAACTTTTGGAGAAACTAGAAATTAACTGGTACAGAGAGTTGCCATTAATTACTGTGATAATAATGTTTCAGGTAATGCTTTGCCCATCAGGATAGAGTTGATCAAGGAACTTCTCAAATGGATGATCATGGAACTGTGTGTGCTGTGTGCAACAATGACAGCAAACTCCTGTGGGTAAAACTTTGTATTAAGCGGTCAATAATTTTGTATATAAGAAAGAGGCTTCTTGACTTTATACCTCTATAACTAGTTGGTTTCTATTTGATATCACTTCCTTGATTAATTAGGTGTCTCACATCTTTATGATTGTATTTTGTGTTCTTCGCATACATTTGTAGGTGTTGTGTAGGAAAAGATTGTAAGATACACTATCATCTCAGTTTCTTATAATTGTATTTGTATTTAATTTGTATTTTCATTTCTTTTTTTTTTAATTTTTTTTACTACTTTCTAGAAAGTATTTTCCAGAACCGTCGTAGATTGTTTGTTTGGAAAACAGACTTTCTAGAAGATATTTTTCAAAAACCGCCGTAAAAACACTGCATTCTACGGCGGTTTCAAAACTGCCGTAAAAACGCTGCATTAACGGCGGTTCGAAAACCGCCTTTAAATGTCTTCCAGAACCGCCGTTAATTTTGACTTTTTTACGGCGGTTTTTTAAAACCGCCGTAAAAATTAACGGCGGTCGATATAAGGGCGGTTCAAAAACCGCCGTTAAAAACAAAAAAAAAAACCCGCCGTTAATTAGCTATTTTGCAGTAGTGCATACAGGCATACGTCAAGTGTATCTGGTACAACGAAGAGGAAAGGCAAAATAAGAGAGCTAGAACAGAGAATGCAACACCAGAGCCGGCCCAGCGAGAGGAGGGTGTGATAATGGTAGAGATGGTCCCAGGGGATGATAGTAGAGTTGTGAGAGTGGGAACAACTCTGAGCCCGGAAGTTCTGGTAGACCTGGTCCAATTTTTAAGAGTCAGTGCTGACATTTTTGCCTGGTCTCCTCAAGATCTGGTTGGGATAGACCCAGCAGTCGTCCAGCACCACCTCAATATCAGCCCTGGAGAAAAGCCATTTAAGCAGAGAAAGCGTAACTTTGGCCCTGAAAAGGAGGAAATCATTGAAGCTTAAGTCAAAAAGCTGTTGAAAGCTAAGCACATTCAAGAGATACAATTCCTTGAGTGGATTTCCAACGCAGTATTGGTCCCCAAAACCTGGAAGATTGGCGTATGTGTATAGAATTCAGGGATCTTAATCGTGCTTGCCGTAAAGATCACTATCCTTTGCGAAGGATAGACCAGTTGGTCGATTCCACGTCTGGCTGTGAGCTGTTAAGCATGATGGACGCCTCGCAAGGCTATCATCAGATGAGACTAGCTGAGGAGGAGTGGAAGCGGGTCAGTTTTATAACCCCAAAGGGGACCTATTGCTATGTGGTTATGCCGTTTGGGCTCAAGAATGCAGGCGCCACATATCAGCGATTCGTGAATAAGATGTTTAAAACTCAGCTGGGAAAGAACATGGAGGCATACGTCGATGACATGTTAGTCAAAAGCGTGAAGGCAACCTCTCATGTGGATGACCTTAGGGTAACTTTTGACACTTTAAGGAGATATGGGATGAAGCTCAACCCTAAAAAGTGCTCATTTGGGGCCAGATCTAGTAAATTCCTGGGGTATATGGTCACAGAAAAGGGAATCGAGGCCAACCCAGAGAAGGTAAGAGCCATCATGGACATGCAGGCCCCAAGGAATGTCATGGAGATGCAGTGCCTGGTGGGCCAAATTAATGATCTGAGCAGGTTCGTCTCGCGCTCAGTTGAGAAAAGCTTACCATTCTTCCAGGCCTTGCATAAGAAAGCCCGATTTCAGTGGAGTGACGAGTGCGAGGAAGCGTTCCGGATGTTGAAGGATCACCTGGCTAGCATGTCGCTGCTCACTAAGCCAATTCAGGGCGAACCTTTAATTATGTGCCTGTCTGTCAGGGAGCAGGCCATGAGCTTGATCTTGCTCAGAGAGGAAAGCAAAGTACAGAGGCTGGTATATTATTAGAGCAAAGTGCTGCATGACGCTGAAATCCGATATGTGAAAGTGGAGCGAGTAATGCTAGCCCTGGTCGGCACAGCGCGCAAATTACGACCTTATTTCCTCTCACATGGCATAATAGTGCGGACTAACCTACCATTTAAAGCCATCATGGATAAGACAGAGGCATCAGGACGGCTGGTCAGGTGGATAATTGAACTTAGTGAGTTTGATATAACTTTCAAAGCAAGAACAGCCATTAAAGCCCAAGCGTTAGCTGATTTCATGCAAGAAATGACCAGATCTCCTGAAGATAAAAAGGAATGGATAATTTCTACGGATGGTTCGGTAGGAAACCTAGGATGTGGCGTGGGCGTAGTATTGACTGACTCGACTGGCGTGACCACCAAGTATGAAATACGGATGAACTATACATTGTCTAATAATGCAGCTGAGTACGAAGCTCTTTTGAGGGGAATTCAGATGGCAAAGGATTTGGGGGCAGAGCAGGTATGTGCAAGAGTTGATTCGTAGCTCGTATGTAGGCATATAAATGGAGAATTTGAGACAAGGGATGAGCATATGCAAAGATATCTAGCTCAGTTCAGAGAGTTAGCTAAAACCATGGGAACTCTGACTGTCCTCCAAATCCCTAGAGAAGAAAACACGAGAGCGGATTACTTAGCTAAAGTGGCTAGTTCAGCAAGGGATTGTCAGGAGAGAGTAATCACTCTGTTAATGGCTGATCAGGAGTTTGGAGAAGAGAGAGTATGTTTAGTGTATGAAGGAGAGGATTGGCGCTCTCCTATTAGGGCATACTTGGAAAAGGGAGAGCTGTCGGAGAGCAAGAGAGAGGCAATGAAGTTAAGGACCAGGTCAGCACGGTTTTGCTTGATAAAGGGAGAGCTATTTCGAAGGGGATTTGGGCGGCCCCTTCTACGGTGCCCGAGCTCAGAGGAAAGCACTCATGCCCTTAAAGAAGTCCATTAAGGATGTTGCGGCAATCGCATGGGTGCCTGAGCCTTGTCAAGCAAGGTCTTGAGAGAAGGCTACTTTTGGCCACAACTGAGGAAGGAAGTGGAGGATTTTGTCTGGGCTTGTGACAAGTGCCAAAGGAACTCGCCCTTAATACATAAGTCTGTAGAGGATCTCATGACAATGAGCTCTCCCTGCCCATTCGCCAAATGAGAATAGACCTGGTAGGGCCTTTCCCCACAGCCCCCGCCCAAAAGAAGTTCTTGATAGTAGCCATTGATTATTTCAGCAAATGGGTAGAGGCTGAAGCTTTGGCGAAAATTACAGAGGACGAGGTAATGGGATTTTTGTGGAAGAACATAGTTTTTCAATTCGGCATCCCTAGGATTTTGGTCTCAGATAATGGCACTCAGTTCATGAGCGCTAAAATCAAAGCCTGGTGCACTCAGATGAGAATTGACCAACATTTCACATATGTTTACCATCCGCAAGCCAATGGTCAAGTTGAAGTGACCAATCACATCCTCGTACAGGGAATCAAAGCTCGATTGGAAAAAACGGGAGGCAAGTGGGTTGAAGAGCTCAGTTCAACCCTGTGGGCATACAAGACTAACCCTAAGGAAAGCACCGTAGAAACACCATTTAGTCTGGTTTATGGCAAGGACGTTGTGGTCCCTGCTGAGATCAGTATGGAAACCCACAGAGTTCAAAACTTTGCTGAGGAGCGAAATGGGCTATTGATTCAGGATGCCCTGGACTTGATTGAGGAAAAGAGGAAAGAGCTGTCGTCGGGATGGAACACATCAGGGGGCGAGTCAAAGCAGCCTATGATAAGTCCGTGGTCAAGAGACATTTCCAAGTGGGAGACATAGTCCTTCACATGAATTATTTAGGGAAGCCAAAAGGAAAGTTAGACGCCACCTGGCAAGGGCCTTTCAAAGTTACAAAAATCCTGCAAGGTGGAGCGTATGAGCTGGAGCAGTTAGATGGGGTCAAGCTACCACGAGCATGGAACATAGCTAACTTACGAAAATATTATGTATGAAAAAAATAGCCAAATATTTATAACAATCTTTTTTTGTATGTCTCTTTGCTCTATACAAGTTTAAACGCCAAAAATTGGCGAAGGGCGGATGCCCATAAAATTCCTGACCTGATTGTCAGTAATTTAAAAGCCAAGATTGGCTAAGGGCGGATGCCCATGAAATTCTTGACCTGATTGTCAGTATTTTAAAAGTCAGGATTGGCTAAGGGCGGATGGCCATACAATTCATGACCTGATTGTCAGTATTTTAAAATTCAGGATTGGCTAAGGGCGGATGCCCATGAAATTCCTGACCTGATTGTCAGTATTTTAAAAGCCAGAATTAGCTAAGGGCGGATGCCCATACAATTCTTGACCTGATTATCAGTATTTTAAAAGCCAGGATTGGCTAAAGGGCGGATGCCCATGAAATTCCTGACCTGATTGTCAGTATTTTAAAAGCTAGAATTAGCTAAGGGCGGATGCCCATACAATTCTTGACCTGATTACCAGTATTTTAAAAGCCAGGATTTGCTAAAGGGCGGATGCCCATGAAATTCCTGACCTGATTGTCAGTATTTTAAAAGCCAGGATTGGCTAAGGGCGTATGCCTATAAAATTCCTGACCTGATTGTCAGTATTTTAAGCCAGGGTTGGCAAAGGGCGGATGCCCCAATTTTCCTTACCTAATTATCAGTTTAAAGCCAGGATTGGCCAAGGACGGATGCCCCAATTTTCCTGAACTGATTGTCAGTTTAGGCCAGGATTGGCTAAGGGTGAAAACCCCGATTTGCTTGGATTGATTGAAGAGTTAGCTAAAAGATCGACCAAAAAATTTCGCAAAGTACTTGACAAAAAAATCTTGCTCCAAAACATTCATCACAAGTTTCTGGAAAAATACATCAAAGAAGAAATGCATGCGCCTTCTTATATGGATAGAAATTGGCGAGTTTGATTACAGGTGCAGAAAATAACAGAAAAATATAAAAATTCGAGAAGACCAGAAACGTTCATCCATGAGAAGCAGGAGCCCTCCGGTCAGAGGATAGAACCCGACGAACACGCCATAGCTCACGCTCGGTCGCTTGGTAGCGTTGGCGATACCTATCGGCTCACTCGAAAATAGCATGAGCCTCGCTAGAGGCGATGGTCAGACGGTTTACCGACTCCGTCAAGTCAGCCTTTTCCTCCTCCAGTTGACGATTCAGCTGGCGAAGCTCGACCCATTCTCGATTGTAGTGGCGCTTTTTCTGCCTTAGCCTCTCCAGGAGCCAGCACATGTAGGAGATTTTTTCCCGGAGGGCTGACAGTTTGTCTGTGAGTTTGAAATTTTCAGCAAATAGAGAAAGGTTTTTTCGCTTCACAGTATCAAGTTCTTCAAGCAAGGAAGGAGAAGCCATTGTGAAATTGAAAGACAACAAATCATAAACGCACGTATATAAAGAAAACGAAACACGTGCCATAGAGAATAAAAAGTACTAGGGTTTCCGGGAAACCAGGAAACCCTAAAAATACGAAAAGTCATTACAAGACAAAATATTATTCAGCATACAAAAGACACATGAACGAACAGATTAGCCACACAGGCAAACAACAAACAGATCTGTCTGAAAAGAAGGGCGCAACCCTAAGCCTAGAGCCCGGCATCTAGCTCTTATGCGAGCTACTCCACGGCTTCCTCTGCCAAGGCTCTCGGGGAGGCCCCCTCGGCAGCTCACCCAAATCTGCGAAGGTGGGGGAAGGAGTAGATGTCGTCAGAGCAAGGGCCAGGCCTGAGTCTGGCTGAGCTGCCGCTGGAGAAGCCGAGGGAGCGTTAAAGGCCACGAAGACATGCTCGACAAACTCGTGTGTGTTGAGCTTATGTAAGCGGTCCTACTCAGGAGAATAGCAGAAGGAGTAGGCTCAGGTGGCTGCTTCAAGACCTCTGCACGATCGAAGGGAAGTGTGGGCTTCTCCTGGGCCCATTTCGTCTGGGCGTCCAGAGCGAGGTGGAAATATACCTCTGCCTCTGGGGCGAGCAGATGGTACAGTTGCTCTGAGCCCAGGAAAGTATGCTGGGCAGACTCTCGGGCGATCTGGATTAGCCTCAACCCTTCTTCGGAGTTTAAGAATTCCGTTTACCACTCTTCGCGAGCTCGTGCTACGGTCTCATCTGCCAAGCTCTGAGCCTCGACTAAGGCTTCATCTCGCGCCTCAGCCCTTGCCATCTCAAGCACTTTCTGCTCTGCCTTTTTCACCTCCTCCAGCTCCTGCTCCGCTTTCTTCAGCTTGCTGGCTCTCTCTTTGCACAGGTCACGCAGCCTTTTTTCCTTCTCTTGCAGTGTCTTATGTTCTTTGGCCAGGTCGGTATTCATCAGGGCCCCCTAGCTCTGGCAACAAGAATCGACCTCTTGACCGTCGCCTAAAAGAAGAAGGAGACTTAGCAAAATGGAATAAAAGATGAAAAAGGGGTAGTAGTGAAAGGACGACTTACCCTCGCCTCATCCTGGTATAGAAACTCTATGAGGTCAGAATCTGACCATTTCTCCATGGTGGACCTATCCGCACTTGGGCACTGCCCCTGAATGAACTGAACAGCCAGAGGACCAGGACAGTTTAGGACTGACTTATTGAACTAGGTGTTGTTAGGAGTCGCAATCCTAACTCCTGATCTAGATGCCCCCCTCCCGGGCCAGAACGTGGCCTCTTCGCAGGACGCCCCGTCCTTTCCCCCGATTCTGAAGGAATAATGACTTCAACCTCCGGCTCAGGAGGAGCCTGGGGAGTTCCTGAGCTACTGGCTTCGGAACGAGAGGGCTCAGTGGTTAGAGCTCGTTGTTCCGACCCTGCGGTTGCGCCCTTTTGGCGGGCTGCCATAATTCTGTGCATCATGTTTTCTGGGGAAGTAAAAGCAGGTTAGCAAAAAATCAGTGTAAAATACAAGTCAAGCAAAAATATAAAAGTTTATGACTGCTAATGTTCTTTACCGATCTGGGAGGTTAGGGGGTTGTTCTCCTCCCGATCATTGAAGAAGTTTATGACAAAAGGAATGAGGAGTTGGGAAAGAGGAAAGACATTCTCATTCAAAATAGAAACTATCCGTTTAAGGCGGGGAGACCTATCTCTCACGGACAGGTGTTGCTGGGCTGGAAACTCCTCAATAGATTGGGAAGGAAAATCCCACTCCCCCAGGCACTGAACAAAGAAAATCTTTTTATGCCAGGACTTGTTAGAGGAAGGGATGCCAGTGAGGAAACGAACACCAGTCTTGGCGCACAGATAGATATATCCTGGGGTTGAGCTCTTAACTTGGAAGAGCTGGAAAAAGGTCTGAGCTGTCGGGTCTAGGCCAACATATCGCATGACCAGACTATAACTTTTGATAATCCTAAAAGAATTGGGAACAAACTGATGAACAGGGGTTCTGTACATCCGAGCTATCTCTAGAATCAGGGGGGTTCACCGGCAGACGCAAGCCCGCCTGAAATTGGTCTACAAAGAAGGTTAAAAAGCCCGTCGGCGCCTGGTAACATTATGCCGCCGTGAGGATTGAGCAACTCGAATCCCTCCGGTATCTGGTATTTATACCTTAAAATCTTCACCATGCTATCGCTAAGAATGGAGCAAACGTATGGTCAGTCAGGGATATAAGGGGGGGTACTCGAATGAGGACGACGGCGAAGCTGACACCGCCGGAGAAGAAGTGGCAGAAGAAGAATCGGCGATGGGAGGATGGGTAGCAGAGAAATCGGCAGATGAAGAAGATGAGTACCTCGACATTATCGGAAAATATAAGGATCGGAGAAGTACATGGTAATAGAGATGATCGGAAAATCTTGGAGATGATAGTGAGTCGCCGAAGAGAAAAGGAAGAGAGCGAATATGTTTGCAAAGATTGAAAATATGAAAAGTGAGTAAGAGAGAGAGGATAGCGGGAATAAAAGCAAGAGGATATTTTCAAAAAAAAATGGAAACCGAGTAAAAAGCGAGATCTTGATAGGATTCCCGCATTTAATGCCTGTCAGATGAACAGTGCCCTAGGCGATGAGCTGGAACGCTAACCGCTGCTGTGTAGGACAAACGCTGCTGACCTGTCAATAGTACAGTACTCGAAGAGACGTGCAAATATGGTAACTGTTTCTGGATATGGACCGTCACCAATAATGCCCATGATTAGGTCAGGTCAAAAGGCGAATTTTCGGGATTTACACAGATACGGAAAGTGGGAAGGACGTGTGGAACCCTACCCACACCCAAAAGAAGCCCTCAAGTTTTTACAGATCTACTCCAACTATTTCAGGGGGGAGGAGTTGATGTGGCCTGAATAGGTAGACCTGGATTGGGGTAGACCTTGTCAAAGGTCATTAAGAAAGTACCAGCAGACGTCTTCGCTCTGCCCTGGCGAGGTCCTGAGCTGATTCTCCCAAAATTGGTCAAGAAGATAGACTGAGATGAGGAATTTACCTTAGCTCAGGATAGTCCTGATCTGGCCCAAGGCTCTTGGATGAGGCTTGGGTCAGGAGGCCTAGAATCAGGATATACATCCTGACCTTACGCGAATCCTCTGAAAAGGGATAACATAGGAGGACAAGCTTAGGGAAACCAGGCGCGCTGGTTTCCCAGGAGGGAACAAGTAGGACCACCTGTCGTGACTATCTGCATAACGGCCCGAGATTTGTGGCCTTTGCTTACGAGATTCCGGAAGGGGTCCCCACTAGGAAAAATTATAAATAACTCAACCTCAAGGCTGAGAGAGGTATGACATTCTTGTGCATTCCTTTCATTGCTCACTGAGATACATACAACGCTTAACTTACTTAAGCATCGGAGAGGTTTCCACCGAAAAGCCCCCGGTGGTCCCTTTCTAACGTGTTTGTGGGTGCAGGTCAGGCTCGTGTCAAGTGAAGGCTTGATCTCAGGTGTGGTAATATTTTCGGGTGAAATAGATGCATCCTCAAATATTTATATATATAAAAGCGGAAGTTCGGAGATAAAAATTATCCAAGTTTTTGAGTTTAGAAATTGCACTTACTACTCCAATGACTGTAACACCATCTAATTCTAAGTTGCCCTTTTAAATTCCAAAAATGACAATAGTGAACGTGTCATATGCGATGTCAATCAGCAAAAGTTAAAAATAATCTTTCTCTCATATTGAACTTTCTAGAAATCTGATGTTCAGTCATGACAACCTATATGAAAATTAATCAATCGTAAATATTTAAAAAATTCTGATTTGTGATGATGAGAATAATTTACTATAGAAACTACGAAGGTTGTTGTAAAGTACATATCGTCTAATAACAAAAAAAATTTCTGAGCCAAGTCGAACGTTTTTAAATATTATATATATATATATATATATATATATATATATATATATATATATATATATATATATATATATATATATATACACACACATTTATATTAATTACACACACATTTATATTAATTTATTTGACAATAATTATAATTAATAATTCTTATTAGATTAATAATGACGTCTTTATGACATCTTAAAAGTTCTCATATATATAATGCTTAATTCTACATGTATAATTACTTATTTAATTATTCTAATTAATTCAAAAATAATAATATTCAATTATTTTATAAGATTAAACATTTGACTAATTGCTAGTGTAATTCTTATACACAACTTATATATATTGAAAGTAGCCCACCACTGTCGACATTCCATATTATTACACACAGAAAAGTTTGAAAACACACCCAACAAAAAACAAGCACACTAATCCTTCTTCTTTCTGTTTCCTTTTTTATTTTTTCTTTCTCTGCTTCTTCTTCTTCTTCTTTTTTTTTTTTTTTTAAACTCCGAGACATTTTTATTTTTAAACTTATATAAAATCTTATTTCCATCATTTATTCCAAATGCATCCTCAATCGTTCATATGAAAGCTAATAAAGTTTTCAGAAAGACATTATTTTCCACCACCACCAGAAATCGGAAACATTTAGAGTCTTGGTTTGCCTTCAGTTATAAGGTCTAATGATCCATTTTGCTTTTAGAACTTAAGCTAAATTTAGATAATCAGTTCTTGCATGAAAATACACATTCAGGTCCCCAAAATAAAAAAGGGGTTAAGAGTCGCATACTAGGAAACCTTTCCTAACATGAGACACTGTCCAGTCCAGGGCATATTTTCTCCCCATGACACATAATTATACACCACAAAAACTTTAAAAAAGACCGTGTGTTTCACATTTTCCCGTGAAAAGAGGAGAATGCAGGGCTTGAGGTTTCTTATCAGGACTTGTGATTTTCTTTTTGATCCCGGTATCTATAACCTAACCTATCTTAAGAATCGGTATAAAGTTAAATTCAAAAATCTACCTACTTTCACACAGAACAACGCTCGACTCAATCAGGGACGCAACAATTGTTCGTAATCATAAATACTTGTATACCTTTTCCCAGCGATATTTCTTGTCTTTTTTTTTTTTTTTTTTTGCATTACGTGTTTGCACATTATTTCCCAGTTCCGCATACTGCTTCAACCGATAACCTCTTTAACTTGTTCGGACATGGATCCTGCACAAAGTTACTGACTGCTATTGCCACCCGGCATTTCGGTCTGCCAATGCACTTCTGCAAGATTTGAGAGATATAGGAACAGTTTCACGCGTTAGACTAGATCATGAGCATTTGAAATCGACTTAAGGTTTTCGAGGGAAAAGAAGAAAGAGAGAGAGAGAGAGAGAGAGAGAGAGAGGTAATGTGTTTAAATTCAGGAAAATTGTCAACAAACAAAAATTATTCGCCTCAAACTGCAGCAAACGAAAATCATTTTGAATTTATTTAATCCTTAAAATTATGACTAAAATACCCTTAATTCTCAACAAATTATACTTAAATCTTAAAATTCTGACCAAAATGCCATTTAATCCTCGCCTTCTGATCATGCAAGGGTAATTTTGGCTTTTATCTTTGATTCGGACTTATGACAATCAATAAATAGGCTGGGCTATTTATCCTACCTTCTTTCCAAGATCCCCTTAAATTTATGACTCTTGAAATTCATTTATCGCACTCATTTCCCGCCAAACACTTTAAAATACTTATAATTTTTAAGCTCTTTTTTAAAAACCCATATCGAAAATAATACCTTCTCCAAGATATCAAGGGACTCAGGAGCATGGCAAGGTCCTTTCTGGAAAGTTCCGCAGGTTCCGGAAGGAGTTCCAAAGCTTGCAAACTTGATAGCAGAAATCAACTGTCCACGACTGCAATAAAGGCGAACCTTTGAATTGACAAACTTCGTCTCTACGCGTTCACCAGTAATGCTTTCGGTCTCTGCTTCCCAGTTCTTGAACTTCGGGTGATACTCGGCCACATCGGCACAAACACTAGTTACCGTTCTCTTGTCCAGACTGATTTTCGTGGGGTCACCTCCGAGCTCTTCGAAAAGCACCAACAGATTTCCTGTTGGTTTTAGCCACTCCCACGGTACATGATACCTGAAATCATTTTTTTATTTTGATGCACACTCTTGTCAGATCACCTAACCCTTATGCACCTCCCTTCAAACTAAATCTTGAAATAAATAAAACAAAATAACAAACTAAAAACCCTTTAAAAAATCGTAAAAATCCTACACGAAATAATAAATAAACAATCCCTAAGAAATGAAAATTTCGAAGAAAAGCTAAACTAGATTTTTTTTTTTTTTAAACTAAAAATAGAACCCTAAAATTAAAAAGCTAAAAAGACAACCGAAAATTTAAAATTCGGTTTCTGCCTCACGGATGTTCTCCGTTATGCGGTTTGACACAAGTTTGTTTATTATTATTTTTTTTCGGTCACTGCTGATAATTTACTACCCTGCTGAGGGTGCAATTCGTAAAATGCGA
Source organism: Phtheirospermum japonicum (assembly GCA_014905375.1). Classification (NCBI taxonomy): domain Eukaryota; kingdom Viridiplantae; phylum Streptophyta; class Magnoliopsida; order Lamiales; family Orobanchaceae; genus Phtheirospermum; species Phtheirospermum japonicum. The sequence continues at coordinate 343,454 of BMAC01001092.1, forward strand.
TCAAATATGAAGGCATTTTTGTAATTAGACTAAAACCCGCGAGGGCATTTTTGTAATTAACCCCTCTAGCTAACGAAAACGTCACAATTTCACCGAGACTTACCATCTTTGAGTCGGTTTGCCGCACCCGAGTTGACACTTGCCAGGCCGATAAGATCCTCTGTAACTGCATCCAGTACAATTACCATCGGCATTTAAAGTCCAGTATCTTCCAATACTATGGTTATTAATCCAGATTTGGCCTTTGCCCATGCTACCCATGTCCAAAGCCAGAGGCTCGTTTACACGTGGTGCGTTAAAAGAAGCCTGCAAAGTTGCAATGGGATTCATTTCATAATTCATGTCTCGTTTTTCCATTAGGAGCAAAATTATTATTATTAATTTATTTATTTATTTTTGGGCCTATACCCTTAGCCATGTCAAAGGCAACAAATTCTGGGCTTGTAGTGAGCTTTGCGTCCACTCGACTGAAGATAAACTATTTGGAGAGGCAAGGTTCATGGACTCTCCCTTAAGCCCAACCTGCTCAGAAGATAACTAACTCATTCATTCATTCATGAGAGCTTTTTTTTTTTTTTTAAAGTAACTATTAGTGGGAAATTTGTGATGTCGGATACAACACCTGGTAGGTCCAACTTGGCCCAGGTCAAATCCATTTTTCCCTGGATAAGCCCTTCCAATGCAACAGGGCCCAACACTCCGGTCTCCGTTAACTCAAAATGTTGGCCAATGTTCTATAATTAAAAACAATTAAAAATGTTGAAAAAGATATGAGAAACCTGAATTGTAAGAACAATAATTTACTGTGATCCATAAATGTAAAGATATAATGATGTAGAACTAACTGGCAATCCGACGGCCACACTTAGAAGAGTAATCGTATTCAATCCAGCGCGTAGTTTGATTGTTTCCTTGAATGTACATTTCCTGTTTTGCCTCGTGCCAGAAACAGAACCTAGATAAACATAATTAACATGATATTAAAATTTTAGCCATTTAATTAAAAAAAAAAAAAAAGGATGTATTATTTGCATACCAGCAAAAACGTCATTCACAAGAAAACATGCAGAGAGTGCCCAAAGGACTGAACAACAAGTGTTGGGGACTCTGGTGAATCCATTTTAACACTGCAAGCACAAAAAAGAAAAAAATTAAATAACTAGCATTCCTAAATAATATCAATTCTTTAGATCAAGTACTCATTGTTCGCTTTAGTTTGGCCAAATTCGACTTACGTGGGTTTTGTACCAAAGATAATCAGACGAATCTCCAGTGACGCTTATCTGTTCCTTGAGACCTTTTTGTAGTGAATGCTGAGCTGCTCATCGGAAGCAGTTACATCTACGGTATTTGCCTTCCCAGGAGAATATTTTCGGCGCGCGCTGGGTACCATTTCCGTCAGTGATGTTTTGAACACTAACCTGTCAGTTCAGACAAACAAAATCCCATGTTCAAAGATTAGTGGGAATTTCAGGTGCATAGCCCAGGTTAAGAAAGTTTCTAACAAAAAATGCATATAATAAACCCACATTTAAAATTTGCATATACCCTCACTTTCACCATTTGTTTCCTATTTTTTTACGAAATACAAGACCTCAAGGTGGTTGTTATGTTTGTAACACTCTAAGCGAATAGGGGTTAGGCATTTTGTAATTCTGAAAGATAATTGGAGTTAGTTAGTTGTTTTGTTGTTGTTTTGTAATTAGATTGAACTTCAGGGGTAGTATTTGTAATCATCCAGTGGATAAGTAGTATAAAATATGGTAGCATAATTGATTGGGGTTAATTACAAAAAGTGCCCCCGAGGTATTACCCCCCCCCCCCCCCAAAAAAAAAGGAACATCCTACTTGGAAGAATTTACAAAAAAATATCCATTTATTTTATTTTTGTTTTACATTTACCCCCTTCATAAGCAAAAACTATTATAAAATCCTCCTTCACGTTTTATAAAATATTACAGTTAGCCCCTTAATGTTAGTGTTAAAGTGTCCTTTTAGCCATTCATTCTTCCAAGAAAATACTTTTTCCCTATATAGCTATTTTGACTAAAGTATGGACAGTTACTTGGTGAGCTACTTAACCAATTTTTTTAGATTTTTTTTTAATATGACGGTACCCGAGAAACCATTTCTTGGATCCCCATAAAGTGTTTTCTCAAAATGAACAATCCAACCCAAAAATGGCCTAAAACTTCTTTTATTTTTTAATGGCTTGAGTGTTTTTTTTTTTTTCCTATGGTCGTCAAATGGCCAAGAATCCATGGGACTCTTAAGTTTAACACCGAGTCAAACCTTATGGGTATTTTTTGTAATTTTGGAAGTTAGTTGGGTTTTCTTGTAATTAGCTCCAACTTCAGGGATAATTTTGTATTATCCCTAATCATTTATTTACTAAAAATACGTACTTTGGCCGTATTGAAGTCTACATTGGTGCAGTCGGAGAGGATGCTGATGGACCAAGGAGGCAGGTTATAGTGACTGCCATTGAAATAAACTTTCATTGCGGAGTCGGTATCATAATTTGAAAGAAAAGCCGCACAAACTCCTGAATTTTCGAACACATGGGCCTGGAAGGGACAAAAAAAAGTGAAATGTTCAAGAGAATTAGCTGTCAAAAAAAAAAATCTCAACTGCATAAATAAACATCAAGATTAGAGGCCGAACCTCTTGAAGGCTTCCTAAATTAGTCACAACCGGATCGGTCGAAACTAGAGCTCGCTCGCATAGTTTAATAACTTTGTGTAGTTCTTTCAGATGACTAAATTTAGGTTGCCGGATTCCACCTATCGAATCAAGAAAATCATACATTTTTAAATGCAACTTACTTTATATTTTATATTAAAATGCACACAATGCAACTTTACTAATGATTTTTTTGTTCACTATGTTTTACCATATTCGTCTAGTGGAGCATCGTAATCGTAGCTTGTGGTGATGAAAGGACCTCCCGCAGTACGCCCGAAATTCGTGCCTCCGTGATACTTTTCACAAAGAATATTAATTAATTAATTCAATAGTAAATTCTGAAGAAATGAGGGGGGAAAACTTGATTAAATTATGAAAATCAACCATGTAATAGTTAACAAGTGAGCCTCCATTCATTATGAATTTAGCTACAGCAAATGCCATGTCCTTAACTGGCCTCGCATGATTTACACCGCCAAATTCTGTAAACCTATAATCATCGATGAAAGAGAGAAATGTAACAAATAAATAAAAATAATAATAGTACTTAAAAATATAAAAAATACTAACCAGCTAGTCCACGCCTCAGTCCACATCTTGGGCTTGGATTTTTTGTTGGGGGAGAAATTATCACAATAGAATCCGTTGCATGTATTAATCTAGCAACAATATATCAGCTAAAAATTCATAAAATGTTCAAGAAAAAGACCAAGTTTTTATCCTTTTTTTTTTTTTTAATTATTATTATTTTGTTTCATATTTAATTCCAGCCAGTAACGATTTATTACCACAGGGGTCAGGGGCATCGTCTTGCTTGCACATCACCCATGGGACCCCAGTTTCCATTTCAACGGCCATATTTGCGGCCCAGTTCGTGTATTTAAGGCCATCATAACCAATAATTTTGGCTAGTGGCCCATACTCATTTTCAATCTATACAACAAATAAACCAGTCAATTTATTATATCTAAAAAACAAAAAAGATATATAATAGATCACAAATATCCAAATAAATATCTATATCCAATCCCTAAATCACACCTGGGAAAGTATAATCGGGCCACCCTGAGATGCATACAGATTTTCACTCTTCATAAGGTCGACAATTTTCTGGGTGAAGCCTTGCATAGCGTTCTGCAACAGTGTAATTCGGTAGATATTTAATAGAAAACTCTCAATTAAATGTGAAATTTGAAGAGGTGACATAATAAAACCTTGAATGGCTCATTATCTGTCCTGAAGCTAATCCCTGGTACAAATTTCAGCCAAACTGGAAAGCCCCTTAAAAAAAAAAAAAAAAAAAAAAAAAAAAAAAAAAAAAAAAAAAAAAAAGGAAAAAGATCAATTAAGCACATTATGTAACTAAACATGAAGTAAAAAATGGTGAAGGGTAATGGTTCGCAAATTTGATCTAAGCAATATAAAATGAATTGTTACCCAAAATTCCCACTCTGCACAAACATAAGGCCCAATACGGAGATGGGCATATAGCCCTGCATTCTGGATGGTCTTTATAAACCTGACCAGATCATATCTCCCTTCAAAATAATACTGAAAAACAAAAACCGGAAAAAAAAAGTCACAAAGATACAAACTTTAGATCAAATTATAAAAAACTTAAAGGAAAAAAAAAAGAAAAAAAAAGAGTAGTACATTGCCACGAGTAGGCTCGTGACCATTCCAAAATACATAAGTCTCAATCACATCCACCCCTCCAAATTTAGCCTTGCTTATCAAATCTTTCCACATCTAAACACAAAAGAATTGAAAATAATAAATAAAAGGCATTACTCTTATATATAAAAAAAAAAAAAAAAAAGTTTTCAACTTTAGTACCTCAGGGGTGCTTCTTGGGTAATGAATTGAACCAGAAATGAGAATTCTTCTTTCCCCATTAATAATTAAGGACTTTCTGTCATAAGTGACCTCATAGCATTGCACCAGCCCACATCCAAGAAACAGAATCATGCAAGCCCAGAAAGCCCACTTTGAAGATACTGAGTTCATTTCCATGCTTTCCCTGTTTACAAGTTTGCTACTCTCTTTCTCTCTCTAGAGATTACGAAGCGGAATCCAAGGAAGAATGTGGGCGTAAGGATAATTGGAGTGCGGGAAAACTGAGAATTTTGTGTTTTTCCACTAAAGAGCAGTTTGCAGGAAAATAAAATATATATACACGCTGGTTGTGTACAGGTGGTGTGTTTTTTCTAGTGTGTGTGCACAGCTTTAATAAGTCGTTGTGTGTGAGCTCAACAGTCAACACTTAAAACGTAGAATTGGAGAGAGAGGGGAGAAATAAATAAGTTAATTAATTAATGAACATAATATTATTAAAAAAAGAAATTTATTATTTTTTAGTAGGTAAAGCAAAAAGAGAGTGATCAGCTGATGAAGGGAACAAGAAGACAGTGAATATGAATCCAAATAATGGATTAAAACATCATTTAATTTTTGTGACGTTTAATGAGAGTGTTCGTCACGCTCCAACTAAAGCTTTCCCGGATTCTAGGGACGTTATAAAGTGAATGTATAAATACTATTCTTAAGCAAATCTAATTCATTAGTGAATGTATAAATACTATTATACTAATTAGTAATTATATGTACTAAATTTAATTTAAGCAAAGTAAGATTATTATAGCTGTAATTTTAGTGGGTCAAAAAAGCGACAAACTGTTCTTTTGTTTTGCATCTCTTTGTTGCTTTTCCTCTATATTTAATTTAATGTTAGAAAAAGCCACCGAGCTGAAATTGCAGTTTTCTAGAAACAATCCACTTTCACATTCTTCTTCTTTAAAAAATACTTTGTTCCGTCCATAAATAATTGGCATATTTTTATTTTTATTTTCATTCATAAAAGACGGTAGCATATTTCTTTTTAAAAGTTAAATTACCAAAAAAAAAACTAAAATACTTCTATTTAATTTACTTCATTTATTAAAATATTAAAAATTAAAGATAAAGTAAAAAAAATAGATAAAAAAATTTACAATTTCAATTACAATCATTTTGTCTTCTTAACTTGCATATTTTTGTCAACTCGACTATCTTTTGTGGATAGAGTGAGTAAGATTTGTGGAGTAACTTAAAATAAAACTTGAAAACTTTTGGGGACGTTTGAAATCATTTCGCTTCTGTTTTTTCAATTCCAAACTATTTTCAAATTTTAAATTATGTATGTTAAGTGAATTATTATTGAAAATTGAATTATTCTTCATTATTATATTAAAAATTTGGACAACTTACCATCATTGTTGGGTCTGAAAACTTGTTAAATTTCTTATTATAATCAGGCAAGTTTATATGAAAACACACTGTAATCACGTAAATTTATATCAAAAGTGGAGATTTAGACAAGCTTTTCCATTTTCAATTATGAAAACTTGGACAAATTATCAAACATATTTTCATTTTTCATAAGAAAATCAATAACTTGAACTATCATTTTTCTCATTGAAAAATGAAATTAAAACAATTTCATACATTACTTTTGTTTTTCCAATGAAAATATTGGGAAAACTTAGAAATCATGTTAGATGATCATATGATTGTAAAATCTAACGTGAAAGAAATGTGTTATTTAACATTTCATTACTTTGGTAAAAGGGAATGTATATTTTGATACACATTAAAATTGTATCATCAAACTATCTTTGCAAGAAGCATTAGTGGTAAGTGATGCGATCAAAAAGATTGACAACAAAAATATAGGTCCTTGAGTTTCGAAGGACTTTCTCCAACCTGAGCGACCTACAAAAAAAAAAAATCAAGCCGGACAGCCCCGACATAGGTTCTCTGATGCTTAAGTCATTAACCTTGTATAGTGATAAACGAGAGTTCAAAAATTATGAATAATCAACTTAGAATAGAAGTGGGGCATGTATCCTCTTTATATAGACAAGAGACATACTCCCAATTCAGGGTTTTCGTCTCCTATTCGCACCATAATTCCATAAATAATTCAACGACTTTGAATTAAAATCTCTCAGTTATGATTAGTTACCATAATTGTTATAACTCTCGTATTTTGTTAAGTTATCATAATAATCGTGGGCCAATAACCATCTCATACCTTCAACATGCCAGGGCTCCTACCATGCCAGTCTGTCGAGGGCCATACATTAACCATACCAACTCATATAAAGCCCAACTCTCCCATCCGACTTGATTTAGAGAAATTGATACCATTTCAGCCTATAGGAGCTTGATATTTCCTTTAAGAAGGTCACTCCCCATATCTAATCAACCTAATCCGACGTGCATGTTAACCTGGATATTTGATGTCATATCAGCTAGTCCCTCATATTCTACCTGATTGAGGTAAGAAATCGAATAGAATATAAAACATAGTTCTTGAAATCGCCCCCCACGTGATTCTTGGAAAAGAGCAGCCGCCATAAACATCTCAAGCTCCACTTATTGAATACATACTATCGTTGTGTCAGACACATGTCATCTTCCCCCTTTCTCGTAATAAAGTAATATGGTGGGATCAAAAACCTACATATAAAGTCTTCATACTCCTCCTTTCACCCTTTTTACCTTTTACATCTACTCAAAAACTAATTATTCGACCATCCGCCATTGATGACACTCCAAGCTCTTGAGCAAGTGAATTCTCAACCAATCCACCAACAAGTCATCTCAGAAATCTTTCGAATTCACATTATTATGGGTAAGTCCCCTAATTTTACTTAATTTAATCGAATTTTCTTATTTAAATTTAATTTACTAATATTCTGAATGTATCACCCCTTCCCCTTTTCTCATTTCCATTTTTTTCCTTTTTAGTATCTTCTACCTCTCAAGATTCTGATTCACAAAAACCTACCCCTAATTCCACCATAGATATAACCCCCATCACTAATACTTTATCCGGAAATGAATTTTAGAGGTCCCTTTTACTAGGAAGAACAGTAGAAAAAACCTTAGCCGGCTTACAACCGATCTTGTTGATGAGCTAGCGAGAAGTCCGACCTAGGCTGAACTGGAAACTCACAATAAGATGCTGACCGGAGAAATCCCATATTTTATTCCCTTATCCGAATATCAAACTCCCCATCCTCCTGCCGACCTAGATTGCTTCCACTCTAACCTTGTACTGTAGTTCCCTCTACCTCGCAAGCCTACCCACCTTCTCTATCACAAAGTGATAGAGTTACCATAGAAAACCCTTAGCTCTTTGATTTGCATCTTTTTGTACATATTTTCATTTTCGTTTTTGTTTCACGTTGCGTGTTTTTCGCTTGCTTTTTGTTGTTTTAGGAGTCGGGTTGGCCGTTTTTCGTATTTCTAGGTTTTCTTAGTTTTTGTACGTTTTTTTATTCATTTTCGTAGTTTTTTCACGTTTCCGTTTTTCTTGGCCGTAGGACGCCCAAGCGGGGCCCACGCTCGTGGGGATCGTCGATACTCGACTCGGGATTGGACAGACAAAACAAGGAGGCGCAACRGACGAGGTTCGATAAAYCGGCGGACGCGAAAAGGACGAGAAATCGAGCCGGGCGCTGGAATCCAGTCGACCGACTGCATGTTCAGTCGATCGACTGTCCTCTAAGTCGATCGACTGCTCCGGCTGAAATCGACTGGATTCCAGAGAATTTTGAAGTTTTTGACATGGCAGTCGATCGACTGCCCGGAAACGTGAAAAAACTACGAAAATGAATAAAAAAACGTACAAAAACTAAGAAAACCTAGAAATACGAAAAACGGCCAACCCGACTCCTAAAACAACAAAAAGCAAGCGAAAAACACGCAACGTGAAACAAAAACGAAAATGAAAATATGTACAAAAAGATGCAAATCAAAGAGCTAAGGGTTTTTCTATGGTAACTCTATCACTTTGTGATAGAGAAGGTGGGTAGGCTTGCGAGGTAGAGGGAAACTACAGTACAAGGTTAGAGTGGAAGCAATCTAGGTCGGCAGGAGGATGGGGAGTTTGATATTCGGATAAGGGAATAAAATATGGGATTTCTCCGGTCAGCATCTTATTGTGAGTTTCCAGTTCAGCCTAGGTCGGACTTCTCGCTAGCTCATCAACAAGATCGGTTGTAAGCCGGCTAAGGTTTTTTCTACTGTTCTTCCTAGTAAAAGGGACCTCTAAAATTCATTTCCGGATAAGAGTATTAGTGATGGGGGTTATATCTATGGTGGAATTAGGGGGTAGGTTTTTGTGAATCAGAATCTTGAGAGGTAGAAGATACTAAAAAGGAAAAAAATGGAAATGAGAAAAGGGGAAGGGGTGATACATTCAGAATATTAGTAAATTAAATTTAAATAAGAAAATTCGATTAAATTAAGTAAAATTAGGGGACTTACCCATAATAATGTGAATTCGAAAGATTTCTGAGATGACTTGTTGGTGGATTGGTTGAGAATTCACTTGCTCAAGAGCTTGGAGTGTCATCAATGGCGGATGGTCGAATAATTAGTTTTTGAGTAGATGTAAAAGGTAAAAAGGGTGAAAAGGAGGAGTATGAAGACTTTATATGTAGGGTTTTTGAATCCCACCATATTACTTTATTACGAGAAAGGG
>BMAC01001093.1:11750-22903 GCA_014905375.1 Phtheirospermum japonicum
ATTTATTTTCCCATGCTCTTTAATTTAATTAGTTTAATTAATAATTATTATTTTCATGACGAAACGTTCTTGTGATTGTGTTGAGCTTGAGATGTTGAATTTATTGATTGTTTTTTGCTAGATCTAATGGGTCTAGAGCCTAGATTCGCTTAGAACCAACAATTGGGGATACCCAAGTGATCGTGGAGACGTATCAAAGCTCTAGACCCCTAGTTTTCTTAATTGTTTTAAAAATCAATTAATTTATAAATAAATTCTAGATCCGATTTCTCTTAGTTAAATTAATCTTAAGTTTTTAGATAATTAATTCTTAGTTTAAATAATCTCTAGATCTAACTTATTAGGTTATAATCAAATTAATCTTTAGATTTAATTTATTGCTCTTAGTTTAATTGATTTTTAGTTCTTAAAATTCTCAGAAATAAACCCAACCATGTGTTATTTTTCTTATTTTCTTATTCGTAAACAACAAACACAAAACGAACTTCTGAGCCTAGTTTTTCTTGAGAGACGATTCGGTTCAACTTACCAACCTACACGCGATCCCTTTCTCTTGCGGGCAAGCTTTTCAATTTTTGACAACTTTTTATAAGTAGGTACACAAAAGTTCGAATCACTGAGTATATGAATGAGGCGTTGGTGTCACTACCAGTGTTATGGACCAACATTAGATAATTGGAATAGAACGTATAGCAAATTCCTAAAGGCGACATGATCACGCTGGTGTCGCTACTAATGACATTGAGCAATAGAATAACAGAATAATCTAAGGCATATTAGTAGGCCCATATTTGACAGTCCATGTGCATCCGAATTATGTTTTAGGGTTCAGAATGCCTACAAAAGAAAGCAGATGCGTAGGCAGCGAGCTATCATCGAAGAAACGATATAGATTTTAACAAACTCTTGACAATCAACATACCTCTTCTGATATTCTCTCTCTCTTTTATTTTCGTTCATCATGGACGCCCTGTGCAACTAAATTTCTCTTTTGTCTTGGTTGAGACGATCAAAAAATTGAAGTTAGACATCACTGTGAGATCGAATTTACTTTTATATTTTCATCTTATATATTTACGTATCAATTATTCTCCGGGCTTATTTGCATGATTAGCTATTTAGTTCGTAACTTGATCAATTATCGTTCTATGCATGCAATTTTCTTTGCTTGATTATTATTCTAGTCGGATTAGATTAGATTATGTTCATAAGAAGCAACTAAGATAATTAACTAGATTATGAGTTATTGCTCTTAGATGAAATAATCAGCATGTGTATGGAAATGCAAGCATGCACCAGCAACATATGATAGCATTGTAAATGACAAAAACACATCAGCATGTGCACAGGAACACGATCGTGCACTAGCAGCAGAAAATTATTGTGTATAACGATGGGAAAAGAAAAATAGCTGGCATCCTTATCCTATTGTACGATTAGGGTTACAGCTGGATGATCTAGATTGTCCGAATGATTTGTATAAATAAGCACATTGTGATGTATGTGATTAAACTCAATGAAATAACAACATTAGCTTTACACTTTTCTAAACCTAACTTTTTGCATTTTCCTTTCTCTGCATATGCCTTATGTTTTTCCTTTTATGGTATCAGAACCACTGATCCATCCTTTTCTTTAAAAGGTTGTTGTCTTTATTCTCTTATTATTCTCTTTCATAGCTGCAACATTTGAGCGATTTGAGCCTTTAATGTCGCTATTTTCATCTTCAACTCAAGCTCCCTCGAGGATAAAGCCATGTTCACGTCATAATCATGAGAATACATCGGAGGAGAAGATTTTCGCTCGGGAGGGCCACTTGGGACAATGTAGCTCCCACCTCTAAACAACTCATAAGGATCGAGAGTCAGCGGTGGAGTAAAAGAAGGCGTAATACAAGCGAGTCCCGCTTGATGTCCACGACCTTCATACATATCAACGGAATCGAACGAGGAAATTAAAGGGCAATAGTCGAGAATATGATCACTCGTTCCACACCATCCACATCCCAAAAAAGGTCGGCTAACATCCCTCATAGTACGAATGGGGGGCCACTTTTCACATTGGAGCTCGGACCGCCAAACGACTCATAATCCTCGAGATCTTTAGCGGTTAAAGGGGGGCATGCCTTCGAATACGTCGGTGGAGAAGATATTAGCTTGGGAGGATAAAACGTCCCCACAAAGGGTCGGTTAAAACCTCCCATAGTGCGGACGGGAGGAGCATCGGAGATCAAACCTCCAAAGTAGTCATAATCATCGAGAGGACGAGAATTGCCATACGGGCCGGGACTCGGATATCCATCATTCACATGGCCACTAGGAGTCATATTCGGCGTAGGAGTTCAATTATAACCAGGTGGGGCTCCATATGGGCCGGTATTTGGGCACGGCATATTCGAATGATTTGGTGGAGCACCATAGCCATACGAGCCGAAAGTCGGGGCTTGAACATTCGGATAGGAACCATTCACTCCCGAGCAACTATCAAACCCGACATGGTTTTCACCATGCCCTCCCATGCCGGGTTGCCCATATCCATATCCACCGTTGGCAACGTGATTTGCACCATGCCCTCCCATGTTGGGAATGTATCCACCATAGCTACAATTGCCTAACATACTTAACAAAACAAAAACGTCAAATAACACAGCAAGCTAAAAACACAATGAAACTACAAGAAAATCGAAAGCCTTAACCAAGCCGAGTCCCAACGGCGCCATTTTGTTAAAAGAGTTTTAGAGTTGTTGAAAGTATATCAACGGGTTCATGGCTTGGTATTACTGGAGATCGATTCGATTGAAGGTTCCAATGTGTTTCAAGCTTGGAAAAATAAAGAGAAAATGAAAATAAAGCAATTAAACTAATTAAACTATCCTAAGAAATGAAATAACATATTGGTCGGATGCCTCGTCGGATGACTTAATATGAAAATGCAAGCAAGTAATGAAAATAAGCAAGAAAATGCAATGTTTTACCAAGTACAAGAATGCAAGCACAAGGTACAACTATCCATAAAAACTCAAATAATGCAAATTTACTAAAATTGAAAGCATGAATGGATAAAGCAATGAAAATAGATGGGAAAGTTTAAAACTTTATGAAAAATAACAAGTAATGAAGACTAGATCTAAGATTAAGCATGAAACAAAGCACAAAAATTTAATTCAAAATAAAGCATGTGTAAAACTCAAAATCAAGACGATCCAAGAGCCGATCTATGATCTAGATGTGTCACTCATCTAGATTCCATAGCCAAATCATAAGTTTCATCATGAATTCAAGGTGCTAAGACAAAAAGCATGAAATGAAGAAAAAGCATGGAAATGAAGAACAAAGCATGGAATTAAAGCATAAAACATTAAATTGAAAGGAAACTTACTTGAATTAAAGGAAAGAGTAGCAAGCTTGAATTAAATTGCATCAAAATAAACAATCCAAAGGAGTATTTGGATTCTTCTTAGGCTTACAAACCCAAGGCCAAGCATGAAAGTAAATCTAAATCTAGAAAAGAAATTACATCAAAGCTTGAAATTGAATCTAAAAACCTAAGAGAGAGAAATTGAATCTAAAATCTTGATTGAAATTTGATTCCAAACCCAAGTTAGGGTTGGGAGGGGAGTTCTCTTTTTACAAATGAGAGTGAGGTTCTATTTATAATAGGTTTTAAATAGGCCAAATTAGCCAAAAAGGCTTGAAATTCTCGGGATTGACCCAAGATTGACCCGTGTTGACCTTTCTAACGACTTGGCTCGACCCTGGTCTTGATTTGGCTCGATTTGGCTCAATTTGGCTCAAGGTGGCTCGGTAATGGCTGAGCCTGGGCGCGCATGGCCGGGCGTGGCCGACAGGTCTTGGCAGCGCTAGGCGAGCGCGCGAGCGCTGGCTGCGCGCGGGCATGCGCTGGCGTCGGTTTGCGCGCGCTGGCGTCGGTTTGCGCGCTCTGGCTGCGTGCGGGCATGCGGGCGGGACTCGGCAGGCTTCGGGCGGGACTCGACAGCTGCTCGGCAGCTGCACGCGGGCGCGCCTTGGCTCAGGCCAACTTGTGCCAAGGTTCGTTTGGCGAGTCCTAGCACGCCCAGGCATGTCTTGGCGACCATTCCAGAATGTTTTGGCATTTTGAAGCTAGTTTTTGGCTCATCTTGGCATGTCTTGGTGCGGCTTGGCTTGTATTTTGGCCCTCAATTTCTCCATCTTTAAAATTAAGAGTTTTAAACATAAAAACCCAAGAATTTCACCAATCCTTGAACTAATTGAACCCATTAAACCATATTAAATATAAAATCAACAAGAATCACCAAAAACAACTAAAACGAGAAAACCAACAAAAAACATAACGAAACTCGATTAAAAACTACTAAAATCAACATAAAACTCTAACTAAAAATACTAGGAAAAATACAACAATTACATGCAAAACAGTTACCCCACGCTTATCGGTTTGTTCGTCCTCGAACAACGAAAAGAATCGAGAGTGTACATGCAATGAATATTATGCAAGAAGAAAAAACCTTGTGCTTATCCTTATTAATATGATGAAATTATCAACATACATTCACTATCGTCAAGCATTGCTTGTATTACTCTTTCTCAAATACAAGCCAAATCGATGACTTCCTCACAAAAGGAGTTTTTGAGGGTGTTCGCTCAATCCGCTCAAGTGTTTGATATGGGACGTGTATACGCTCAAGTCGGACAATGCATGCAACTCGTCAAGATTTCACAAATCAGACGCTCAAAATTGCTCATAGTACATGACCAAATAAAAATCGAAAGAGGTCTTAATTATGGGTTGTAATGTTGGCTCTTTGGTAAGGTATGAAATATTTGGATATAGTGGATAACACACGATCAAACGCGATCAATAACTCGCAAAACCCTAATTTCTAAAACCCGAAGCTTATAATCGCTTCACCTTTCCCAATTCACCAAACTATCATTCGAAACCCTTTCATTCACCCACATTCCCGACTTTTATTTCACAACACTTAGAAGCTTTTGGAATTCGCTTCTTTTTGATAAACTTAGCCCTTTTTGAATTAGGCTTTTCATTTGAACGCACGATTTATCACTTTTCGTGATTTGTGTTGGAGTATTATTATTTTTTTTTCTTTTTTTGTATAAGCTTCTCAAAACCCGAAACCCACAAAATATTTCCCACACATCTCTCGTCAACTAACCATAAACCCTCCCACTTCATAAATTACGAAGATACAAGAGCTAAAAACGAGCTCGGCTAACAAGAAATGGGATAAAGGCTCTAGGGGGCTCATCTGGATTTTTTTTAAAGTAGCTTAAATATATGGATATGGCCAGAAAAAGGGTGATATATGTGCCTCAAGGTCATTTTCGAATTCAATCATGTACGAGCAAAATCAAACCTCCTCAATGCAATTTCCATAAAAATGCAAGCATGCCGATAAATCACACAAGGCTACTCACTAGTTTGCACCGAATTTGGGAGCGAAATCAAAAGAAATTTTAGAGCGTTGCAATCTTTTCATGAGAAAATATTGATTATATATATATATAGACGGTTTTTGGACGAAGCACAAAAATTCAACCCCTCACACAAGAGGCCATAAACATGCAAAAACCCGACAAGTAAACTATTCAAACTTCCAAGCACGTGGAGTTGTCCAGCAATGTAATAAAGACACAAATTACACAAAGATCGACTCAACCATATAAATGCGCAAATAGTAAGCGTCTTCGCCAAGAATGCGTCACTTCGCCAAGGCTCGAGTTAAGAACAACAAAATATGCTTTTCGACACCCGGACCCTAACCACCTACCCACCCCACACTTAAACCATGCATTACCCGCATTTTAATGAAAACCAAGTAAAAGGAGGGAATAGAGACTTCCTTAACCGAGCGAGTTTCCGTCGAGCTCGGCGGGGTCCACCTAGGCATCTAAGCAATCTAAACAAAAATTGAACATGGTTAGTACCTCCCGGCTTCATGAACGCTACTCACTTATCCAATAGCCCAAGGTTGAAGTCGGAAAACAACACATTATACAAGAAAGTCACAAGAAATCAAAAACTCAAGAAAATATGTACACGAATCTCAATGAAATATTTTTTTTGTTTTTTTTTCGATTTTTCTAATATTTCTGGATTTTCATTTTAAGAAGAAAGAAAGAAAATAAAAGAAATAAACAAGAAGAACTTGGGTTGCCTCCCAAGAAGCGCTTGTTTTACGTCATTAGCTCGACGTACTCCCTTTTGGTCAAGGTGGAAAGACAACGGGAGGGTCCATCAAAATAATCTCCTCCTTGTCGGGAGGATCCACTCTTTGGAACGTCCTTGGCGCATTGCATGGCTCGTATAAGACCCGCAAAAAAGCAAACGTTCCAAATGGGCATTTGAAGCTCGTCTCTGCTAGGTCCTCGGGTGGGATGGTAATTTTAAAGTGACCCGATGACTCATCAAAGAAACGATAGGAGTAATGGTTGGCTAGCTTCTTCAAACTTTGATCAACAAACGGTGGAGGGAAATGATCTCTCTTGGTAGCCGCTTTCAACTTCTTAAAATCGATCAACGTCCTCCAACCCATTGTAGCCTTCGTGGCCAAAAACCCTCATTCTTTATCCTTAAGCGCTAACAAGCTGCTCGTCTTGGGCACCAAGTCAATGGGCTTCACCCACTCGCTTTTGGACATTACGAACATCAAGCCCTCCAATAGCAACCTCCTCATCCCGGCTCTCACCATATCTCCAAGACTCGAATTCAAAGCGCTAACTCCCTCAACCACTCCCGGTATCCAATCAATAGCACTTTTAAGAACATCAAGCCCTTTAACCATCCTCTCCTCCTCTTCTTCTCGGTGCGAGTTTGCAAGGATAATAATCGACTTGCTCTCCTCATCCTCCTCAAGATAATCGTCAGTTTTTCCAAGCTCATCATCAATAACCCCCACCTCCCCCTCTAAAAAGTCGTCGTTGTCCTCAATGACACATCGAGAATCATCTCCACACAAAACGGGGTCAAATAGAGGCACAACGGGCTCATCAAGAAGAACAAGGGGCTCATCCTCACAACATCCCTCTATATTGACAACTGGACCCACCTCCTCCTCTTTGCCCCACTCTTCTAAACAAACTCGTTCGACCGTGGCCTTGATGAAGTCCATATATACCCATTCTTCGCAAGATTGTTTTGAAGTAAAAGGTAAGGGGTCAAGAGGGGTAAAAATACTCGGAATCGAAAATAAATCCTCCTCCGACGGCGAGATGATCGTATCCCCAACAACCCCACACTTATCAAAGGACTCGACCAGAAGATTGTGTGAAGGCGGGCTTGAGATTTGATGTGCAATAGCCCACATATCCGGATCGGGGGATGGAGTAGGAGCAATCATCGGGGTAGCTGGATGAAACAGGCCCACGTGAGGAGTAACAAGAGGATCGTGAGTCGGCGGTGGGGTAAAAGATGGAGTAGTAAAATTGGGTCCCACACAAGGAGAAATTGGGCTCGAGCTAGATATTTGAGTGATTTGAGCCTTTAATGTCGCTATTTTCATCTTCAACTCAAGCTCCCTCGAGGATAAAGCCATGTTCACGTCATAATCATGAGAATACATCGGAGGAGAAGATTTTCGCTCGGGAGGGCCACTTGGGACAATTTAGCTCCCACCTCCAAATAACTCATAAGGATCGGGAGTCGGCGGTGGAGTAAAAGAAGGCGTAGTACAAGCGAGTCCCGCTTGATGTCCACGACCTTCATACATATCAACGGAATCGAACGAGGAAATTAAAGGGCAATAGTCGAGAATATTATCACTCGTTCCACACCATCCACATCCAAAAAAGGTCGTCAAACATCCCTCATAGTACAGATGGGGGGGCCACTTTTCACATTGGAGCTCGGACCACCAAACGACTCATAATCCTCGAGATCTTTAGCGGTTAAAGGGGGACATGCCTTCGAATACGTCGGTGGAGAAGATATTGTCTTGGGAGGATGAAACATCCCCACAAAGGGTCAGTTAAAATCTCCCATAGTGCGGGCGGGAGGAGCATCGGAGATCAAACCTCCAAAGTAGTCATAATCATCGAGAGGACAAGAATTGCCATACGGGCCGGGACTTGGATATCCATCATTCACATGGCCACTAGGAGTCATATTCGGCGTAGGAGTGAAATTATAACCGGGTGGGGCTCCATATGGGCCGGGATTTGGGCGCGGCATATTCGGATGATTTGGTGGAGCACCATAGCCATACGAGCCGGAAGTCGGGGCTTGAACATTCGGATAGGAACCATTCACGCCCGAGAAACTATCAAACCCGACATGGTTTTCACCATGACCTCCCATGCCGGGTTGCCCCATATCCATATACACCATTGGCAACGTGGTTTGCACCATGCCCTCCCACGTTTCCATACCCATTATACAACATCTCATTCCCAACATGGTTTGCACCATGCCCTCCCATGTTGGGAATGTATCCACCATAGCTACAATTACCTAACATACTTAACAAAACAAAAATGTCAAATAACAAAGCAAGCTAAAAACACAATGAAACTACAAGCAAATCGAAAGCCTTAACCAAGCCGAGTCGCAACGCGACATTTTGTTAGAAGAGTTTTAGTGGTGTTGAAAGTACATCAACGGGTTCATGGCTTGGTATTACTAGAGATAGATTTGATTGAAGGTTCCAATGTGTTTCAAGCTTGGAAAAATAAAAAGAAAATGAAAATAAAGCAATTAAACTAATTAAACTATCCTAAGAAATGAAATAACATATTGGTCGGATGCCTCGTCGGATGCCTTAATATGAAAATGCAAGCAAGTAATGAAAATAAATAAGAAAATGCAATGTTTTACCAAGTACAAGCATGCAAGCACAAGGTACAACTATCCATAAAAACTCAAATAATGCAAATTTACTAAAATTGAAAGCATGAATGGATAAAGTAATGAAAATAGATGGGAAAGTTTAAAACTTTATGAAAAATAACAAGTAATGAAGACTAGATCTAAGATTAAGCATGAAACAAAGCACAAAAATTTAATTCAAAATAAAGCATGTGTAAAACTCAAAACCAAGACAATCCAAGAGCCAATCTATGATCTAGATGTGTCATTCATCTAGATTCCATAGCCAATTCATATGTTTCATCATGAATTCAAGGTGCTAAGGCTAAAAGCATAACATGAAAAACAAGCATGGAAATGAAGAACAAAGCATGCAATTAAAGCATAAAACATTAAATTGAAAGGAAACTTACTTGAATTAAAGGAAAGATCCACTACAAAAAAACTCAGAATTTCCGAGGGATTTTTCCATCGGAATTAAGAAAAAATCCCTCGGTTTTGGTCAAACCGAGGGAAATTTCGAGGGAAAAATTCTCTCGAAAAAACCTTCCTCGGAAATCAGATCCGAGGGAAATAAATCCCTCGGTTTTCGAGGGAATTCCGAGGGATTGTTTCCCTCGGAACCATTGCCGGACAATCCCTCGGAAATCCGAGGGAACACTTCCCTCGGAATACTTCAATTTCCGAAGGAATAAAATCCCTCGGAATTCCGAGGGATTTCCATTCCCTCGGAATTCCGAGGGATTATATTCCCTCGAAAATTGAAATATTCCGATAAAATATATTTCCCTCGGATTTCCGAGGGAGTCCCATTCCCTCGGATTTTTTAAAATTCCGAGGGAACTTTCCCTCGTTATTTTTAATTTTTTAATTTTTTTAAATTAATTTTTAATTTTTTGTTTTAATTTTAATTCTTGTTTAAATATTAAAATTCTCAAAAAATTGAAAAAAGCAATTAAAGAAAAGTCAAAMAAATAAATCAATTATAATAAAAAAAATATTTGAAAATTTATGAATTACATGCGTTCGATCGAAACAGTAAAAAAGTTTATTAGATAAAAAAAAGTGTTCTATGTATGGGGAGGGGGAAACTGCTGCTGCTGCTGATAGGGAGCGGGGAACTGCTGCTGGAAACTAGCGTACATCTCAGCCATCTGGGCGTTCGTCCGCGCCTGAAAATCCTCCTGCTGTCGGTGCTCCTCCGCACGCTGTCACCTTTCCTCGGCTGCCTGCTGCTGCAACGCCTCAAGCTGCGCCCTCTGAGCCTCGACCTGCGCCTCGAGCTCTCTGATCTGTCTTCTATCAGCCTGGGATGAGGAGGAGGTGGAAGAGTCGCCCTTCAGTAAACCCTTCACAGCAGCCACTATCTTCCCATACGCGRCGGTGCCGTAAAGCCGTCCCTTCTTCAKARCGGCGAKGCCGAGAAAAACCTYYTCCTGGTCAACCTCGTTACTCTCCTCCTGGGAAGACGCACGCTCCTGCTCCTGGGTCAGATGTCTCTCGTACTCCTCCTGAAATACAACTCGTTATTAAAATTTTACGTTAAAATTAAAGAATAAGTTAAAAATAAAAAAGAGACTKASGTTAATATTAGKAGATCTCGTGTCGATCCACGCGCCGTCTTTCTTCTGGTGCGTACGTTTAAAAAGATCGTAGCACGTAACCGGCGAACCCGTCTCCCGCTCCTGTATTCAAATAGAATTTTCAAATAATTAARATTAAAATTAAACAAATAAATAATATATTATTATATTATAAATAGCCGTTACTTACTATATCTAAGGTATATTCGATGGTAGATCTAGCACCCCCCGTGTGCTTCGACATCCCAGTCCCCGGTTCAGCAGGCTCGCTCTTCCTATTCTTGCTGCACTACTCGGATTTCTTCTTGTTCTCGGGCTTATCCCACTCAGTCTTCCAAGCCCTAGTTGAAATGGATGATATATAAGATACGATATAATTCATATGTTATAAATAAAAAATTCTAATTTAATAAAAAAATGAGCCAAGGCGCGCCCGCGCGCAGCTGCCGAGCCGCTGCCAGTCCCGCCCTCATGCCGCACGCACCAACCGACGCCAGTGCATGCCCGTCCGCAGCCAGCGCGCGCCAACCGACGCCAGCGCGCGCGCTCTCGCCTAGCCCTGCCGAGACCTGTCGGCCATGCCCGGCCATGCGTGCCCAGGCTCGGCCATTACCGAGCCACCTTTATCCAAATTGAGCCAATTCGAGCCAAATTAAGGCCAGGGTCGAGCCAAGTGGCTAGGAAGGTTAACACGGATCAATCTTGGTCAAACCCGGGAATTTCAAGCCTTTTTGGCTAATTTGGCCC
>BMAC01001093.1:27704-42798 GCA_014905375.1 Phtheirospermum japonicum
GGAAGAAGCTTAACGAGTATAGGCAGCATATTGCCTCCCATGCTGGTGGTCGGCCGGAGTGCCTGACCGAGGAGGTTTATAGGTAAACGATTCGATTATGTGTGGCCAACTTGTGCCAAGGTTCGTTTGGCGAGTCCTGGCACGTCCAGGCATGTCTTGGCGACCATTCCAGAATGTTTTGGCATTTTGGGGGTAGTTTTTGGCTCATCCTTGCATGTCTTGGCGCGACTTGACTTGTATTTTGGCCCTCAATTTCTCCATCTTTAAAATTAGGAATTTTAAACATAAAAACCCAAGAATTTCACCAATCCTTGAACTAATTGAACCCATTAAACCATATTAAATATAAAATCAACAAGAATCACGAATAATAACTAAAACGAGAAAACCAACAAAAAAACATAACGAAACTTGATTAAAAACTACTAAAATCAACATAAAACTCTAACTAAAAATAGTAGGAAAAACACAACAATTACATGAAAAACACATCCTTATCCTATTGTACGATTAGGGTTACAACTGGATGATCTAGATTGTCCGAATGATTTGTATAAATAAGCACATTGTGATGTATGAGATTAAACTCAATGAAATAGCAACATTAGCTTTACACTTTTCTAAACCTAACTTTTTGCATTTTCCTTTCTCTGCATATGGATTGTGTTTTTCCTTTTATGGTATCAGAACCACTGATCCATCCTTTTCTTTAAAAGGTTTTTGTCTTTATTCTCTTATTAGTCTCTTTCATGGCTGCAGCTCCTACAATTAATAGCATTAATGCACTGGAGCCTGTCATCCAACTACAGACACAGCTTGTCACTGTCAAGTTAAGTGACAATAATTACCTATTATGGGAACAAAAAACTCTGACAGCTCTCAGAGGTTATAGATTAGAGGGCTACATTACAGGTGGCTTATTGTCCCTAAAAAACTAATTGCAGGACAAGATGGTGAAACACCAAGATTAAATCCAGACTATTTTAATTGGATCAAACAAGACCAGCTCATTGCTTCTTGGCTCTTGTCATCACTTTCAGAAAATCTTCTTGTAACAACCATATTATATTAAGGAGTGCTAAAAAAATCTGGGATGCCCTAAAAGGATCATTTGCCACTCAGAGCTCTGTTAAGGTCATGCGATTGAAATTATAGCTCTAAACTCTCAAAAAGTGGGATTTGTCCATCAGAGACTACTTTAACAAGGTCAAATCCATATGTGACATGATTGCTATTATTAATGAAGGAATTAAAAAAATAGATCAAGTTCTGCACTTACTTACAGGGTTTGGACCTGAATATGATCCGTTCAGTGTCTCTCACCACTAGATCTAAAGCTTGCAGTCTTATGGAGGCTTATGCTGCATTGATTTCTTATGAAAATCGGATTGAAGGGATTGAAACAGCACTCAGCTGTAGTCACATAAAGCTTTCATTTTTATGTAAATTTAGCCTCTCAATCTCAGGCAAACAAAATTAGATTTAACAATCATAGTGGTAGAGGCAGAAATAACTCAACTAGAGGAAGAGGTTCATATTCAAGAGGATCTAGAAATAGTCCTAGAGGAAGAGGAGGTAGATTTTCTGGTAATAGCAGTCCCAAATGCCAGATCTGTGGTTATAATAACCCCACTGCAGACAAATGGTACTATAGATTTGACATGAACTACTCTTCTACATCCTACAACAACAATCAGTCAATCACTAATGCCTCTCCCTCTTCTCACATGGCTAGTGTTGGAAACACAGGATCAGAAAGCAGATAAGACAGTCTATGGTATCCAGATTCAGGAGCTACAAAACATCTCACATATGATTTTGGAAATTTGAACATGGCATCAGACTATCAAGGCTATGACAGGGTTCAGAAAGCTAACGGAGCAGGTATGGATATTGCTCATATTGGTTCTTTTGTGGTAACTTCTCCTTCACAAACAAACTCATGCTCCTTCCTTTTAAACAATCTCTTACATACTCTTGCTATAACAAAAAATCTCGTAAGTGTGGCTAAGTTTGCTCAAGATAATCAAGTGTTCTTTGAATTTCATCTTTTGTATGTCTTGTGAAGGATCTAGCAACAAAGGCAACACTACTCCAACGGAAACTTAAGGATGGCCTCTACAGTTTTCACCTTCAACAACACACTCAAGCCGCTATCATCAACTCTCAGCATCATCAATCCAGTCTACATCACCCCTCAACTCTTTCAGCTAGAATAACTAAGGGTCTAGATTTAGCTATTTTGCAATATAGGATGGGTCACCCCTCGCTTGATGTTGTAAAGAGGGAACTCAAACATTGTAATGTTCCTTTTATTGATAATAAAGCTGATTCTTTATGTTTTGCATGACGTGTACCTTTCCCTGACAACATTACCACTTATAATCACCCTTTTGATCTAGTGCATAGTGATCTTTGGGGACCAACTCATGTTACCTCTCACTCTGGTTTCAAATATTATGTTAGTTTTGTTGATCACTTCACTAGATTCACTTGGTTCTATCTTTTAAAACAAAGATCAGATACCAAGTCAGCCTTCCTACACTTTAAGGCCTTGATTGAGAATCAATTTAATTGCAAGATTAAAACCTTACAAACAGATGGAGGAGGTGAATTCCTGGTCCTAAGACCCGTTCTTGCTCAGTGTGGAATCCAACACAGAGTATCTTGCCCTTATACCCCCAACAGAATGGCTTGGCTGAAGAAAGCACAAGAAATAGTAGAAGTAGGATTATCCCTCATCTCTCAGTCCAAAATTCCTCTCTTATACTGAGATGAAGCCTTTACAAGTGGTGTGTTTCTCATTAATAGATTACCTAGCAAACTTCTACACTATAAAACACCTCTAGAAGTTCTAAATGGCCACAAACCTGATTATTACTTTATGAGAACTATTGGTTGCCTTTGATATCCCTTACTTAGGCCTTGTAATACTCACAAACTTGAACCTGGAAGCCTTTTTGCTATCTTTCTAGGGTACAGTCCCTATCACAAAGGTTACAAGGTTTTACTACCTTCTAAGAAAATAATAATGACCAGGTATGTGGTTTTTGAGGAATCTAAGTTTCCCTATCACAAAAATGGCTCTTCACCACCTGCTGTTCCTGTTTCACCCACGCATGTGGCTCCTTTACTCACTATATCAAACCTCACTCCTATGCCAGCATACCACTCTCCTCATACACCAAGACACTCCTCTACTACCATGAACATATCTCATACACCTTCCACACCTTCTACTTTATCTACATCATCTATCCCTGGAGGCACTATTACCATAGATTTACTAATTGATAATATTCATTCTTCTGCATCTCATGTTGCTCCTAATGTTTTTCATCAAGTTGTAGGTACACATCAAATGATCACCAGATTAAAGGCGTATATTCACAAACCTAGGGTTATACTTACCACAGATTTAAAGGCTGATGAGCCTCACTCTGCTCATGAGGCCTTGGCTATCCCAGCCTGGCAGACTGCTATGCAGGATGAATATCAAGCATTGATCAAGAACAAAACATGGAGTTTGGTTCACGTTCCTCCTAACAGGAAAATCATAAGCTGCAAATGAGTGTATACTCTCAAGAGGAACCCCAATGGTGACATTATTAGGCACAAAGCAAGATTTGTTGCTAAAGGCTACAATCATGATCCAAGATGGGATTATACTGAAATATTTAGCTCTGTCATTAAGCCAGGGACAATCAAAGTCATTCTTTCTCTTGCCTTGACCCTTGGATGGAACTTTAGATAGATTGGTGTTGACAATGCCTTCCTCAATGGAGATATTGACAGTTAGCTTTATATGGAACAACCTGTTGATTTTGAGCAAATATCCACACACACACACACACCTTTGGTCTGTAAGCTTCATAAGTCCTTATATGGCCTTAAATAGGCATCAAAGGCCTGGTCCATCAATTTTGGTGATGTTTTACTCAAATTGAGCTTTCATGTCTCTCAAGCTTGTACATCCCTTTATATCAGACATTCTAATGCATATTGTCTCTTGGTAATGGCTTATGTTGATGATATTATCATCATAAGCAATCACAACAAGGCAATTGATCTCTTTGTTCAACAGTTCAGGTCCCACTTTTCCATCAAAGACCTTGGCACCCTGAATTTCTTCCTTGGAATTCAAGTTTTTCAAACTGCTGATGGCTTATTTCTTAGTCAAAAACAGTATGCAGCTGACGTTTTACATAGGGCTGGTATGAAGGGGGCAAATAGTCTTTCTACTCCTATGGTTTCTCATCCACCCCTATCTAAACATTTTGGTCACTTATTCAGAATGGAAATCAATACAGAGAAATAGTTGGAGCCCTTTAGTACCTCACCATGACCAGGCCTGATATTTATTATGCAGTAAATAAAGTAAGCCAATTTATGCAGTCCCCCCATTGATTCACATTAGAAAGTTGTAAAGAGGATTTTGAGATACATTGCAGAAACTACGGACTATGGATTGAAATTGACAGCCTGCGGCAATTTTAGGATCACAACCTTCTCAAATGCAGATTGGGTTTCTGATGTTGATGATATAAGGTCAACCTCTGGACATTGTGTTTTTATAGGAGATAATCTTATTTCCTGGAGATACAAAAATAGTTTACTGTGTACAGATCAAGCATAGAAGCTTAATACAAAAGCTTAGCCTTAGCAACTTGTGAAGTAATATGGCTACATTATCTTTTTAAGGAACTGAGAGTGCATCTAATAAACCAAGCACAACTTGGGTAGATAATTAGGGTGTTATTGCCCTTACTCCGAATCCTGTTCATCATTCAAGGACCAAGCACCTGGAATTAGATTCGCATTTCATCAGAGAGAAGGTCATGAACAAGGTCATTTCAGTCAGACATGCTCCAGCAATAGATCAAAGAGCAGATATCTTTACTAAGCCTCTGTCAGGACAATTCTATGCAAGAATGAGAAATAAGTTGTTTGTTACTTAAGAAGTTGCATAGAATTGAGGGGGCATGATAAACGACAAAACAAATCAGCATGTGTATGGAGATGCAAGCATGCACCAGCATCAGCAGATCATAGTATGGTAAATGACAAAAACACATCAGCATGTGCACAGGAACACGGCCATGCACTAGCAATAACAAATTATTGTGCATAACAGTAGGAAATGACAAATAGATGGCATCCTTATCCTATTGTACGATTAGGGTTACAGCTGGATGATCTAGATTGTCCGAATGATTCGTATAAATAAGCACATTGTGATGTATGAGATTAAATTCAATAAATAGCAGCTTTTGCTTTACACTTTTCTAAACCTAGCTTTCTACATTTTCCTTTCTTTGCATATGGCTTGTGATTTTCCTTTTACTTGAATTGTCGACCTTGTGAATCTTTAATGTTATCATCGAGTGAATTCCGCACGAATGTGAAAATTTCTCGATAGTAAGAGTTTATGTGAATAGTTTATTTTACGTGACTAAATTAAGATTGAATAATTAGGTCGACGATAATTACGTAAATTGTGACTTGATATTTTTGCATCAAGGATCGGTGAGTTACTTGAAGTTGGAAATCAAATTTAACCAAGGCATCTTTATCGAATAATTATTTTCGTCATTCACTTAAGTTTATTTTAATCGCTTTAATTGATATTTTTCCTTAGTTGTTCTCGTGTTTTTAGCTCGTTAGTATAATTTAATTTTAAACCGAAACCCCCTTTTTAAATCATATTACTAAAGAAATTGAATTAAATTCTTTTCGATAATTCGATCCCTACTCTTGTTACTACAAAATTACTAAGTAGTGTTTTATTTGGGTGTGTTGATCTTAGTACCATGCTCACTAGATTTTGTCATCTCACATTATGGGTCATGGTATGTGAGGTCATGTAATTATAATATATTGTGTATTGATTTGTATATATAAATATAAGTTTTTTTAAAATATCGGATTCAGTACTATTTTATCAATTCTTTTTATTATAATGTTTTAATTATAAAATTATGTTCTTGTATCAGTATTATGTCACTCAGAGCGATGAGAGATATGCACCATATTTGAAAAACAAAATCTAGCAGCGGTTTCTAAGGAAATTAAACAATTATTTGTAATGTACAATAATGCAAAAAACTGCGTGGGCCCATCATTTTCAAACGTTACACTCATTTTTTTTTTTCAGGTGGACCCCCCTCCAACGTTACATTCGAACGTTGAGATAAAACAATAATAAATAAAAAAAATTAAAGCCTAGAGGCTAGAATTAATAATAATAATAATAAGATTAAAGCGTAATTAGCCGTTACACACACACACAGCAAGCAATGGCTATAAATACCAAATGTTCCTTACCTCTGTTACCCATCAAAATCCTCACGAACAACCAATACAAATATATCTCACCTTTCTCTCTGACTAAAACAACCAGCGAAAATCAATGGCCCAGATGAGAATCATCGAAGTCGTAAATTTTTCCGTATTGGTGGTGCTCTGTCTCCTTTCGGTCGCCGTTAGAGCGCAGGATGGCATCTACTCGCCGGAGCTGGCGCCGGCACCTGCGCCAGACGTCGGAGCTGGATTCTCGATGAGCGCCTCAACTGGTTTCATTTGCTTCTCCGTCTTGCTGTCCTTCATTGCCCTTTTACTGCACTAGAGAGAGGGATATTAACAAACTTCTGTTATTGTAGTTGAGTTTTTTAGCGTGAGTTTGGTTTATTGCTTTTTTTATCTGTTTGGTTTGTTTGTGGTATTTTTTTATTTTTTATTTTTCCAGTTCTTGGCCCTAACTTTTGGTTAGGAGTTGATTTATTAAAGTACACGATTATTATGATGAATAAAATGATCCAATTAATTTTATATTTTGCTTTTTATTATGAATAGTTTGATTTGATGTTCCATCATTTGCAATAAAGTGAGGTTGATAAAGTTGGTTACTAAATTCTAAGAAAGGAATAAATTGAATCATTGTAAATTATGTTTAAAAAAAATTGTTTATCAATTCAAGTTTTTGAAGAAGGTTTTTAAGAGAATCACCAATGCATAAATTTTAACAGATATCTCTCAAAGAATACAATATCTATTCACGTAGGTAAGTGTTAAAAGGTCCAAATTTTGATCCCAAAATATTTCTCCAACGCATAAATGTCAACATACTTAATTTTGTACATGTGGACTTTATTTTGATTAATAACAAAATAAAACTGAATTCATAGCAAATAAAAACGATTGAAAAATTCTCGTTTCGAGATAAAAAAAAAAATAGGATATATAATCAAAAGGGCGTGATATAAATTCTTTTCTCCAAAAAATTTACTGCCAATTATTTTCCCCGAATTTTAAGATGTGTCTCGAGAATTTTCTAAAATTTCTGAAGATTATGTTGAGTCAAACTGTTTAACATGGTTTCGAATATCAAACAGATGTCTCGACACTGTTGGGGTTTTTTTCTTCCGCGTCACTATAACAGTACTCACGACATTAGGCATTGGAGAGTGATTTATTTATACACTTTCTAAATTGCTGATGTGGCTAATTTTTATCACGTCGAAAGTATAGTATTGGAGATGTTCTAATCAATCGAAAGTTGCTCCTATTTTATCCATTTCCTTTTAATCAATCAAAAGTTTTAATTTTGAAGATTATTTTTTAATATTAATTTTGCTAAGATAATTTGTGTCCATATTTCTAAACCATTAGAGAGGACCCGTGAACTCCCACTTTATCGAGGCGTCGTCACAAATAAATACATGGCAGTTTCGGGTTACGGTTCAAACTGCCTCAAAGAAGAAATTGTGAGGCGGTTCATGGTTTAAAAACCGTCGCTAATACTTAGATTTTGCTCAACTTAGAACGGTTCTTACATAGAACCGCCTCCTCTCCATTTTACTTAAAAAGAATTATCTGGGTTCCTCTCCACCCCCTTTTCGGCCACTATATTTACTAACTTATAAAGTATATCATTCAATCCGACAAAAAAGACAAATCATAGCATTATATTCTTAATCAAAACAACTCAATAATCTCAAGAATTATTCTTAATAGTTTTAAAAAAACCATGCAAACCAATGGTGGAAAATCAAAAGAAATTGTTCTAAAGTAACTTTACAAATCCAAAGAACTACATTTATGCTCTGCCTCAAGAATTATCAGGGCGGAATAAATTGTGCTATAAAAAACACATTAGGCAGCCCTTTATAAAGTTTGATGAATAACCAAAGGAGAGGGGGCACATAAGTCACTAATTATCAAATTACCTACCCATAAACATTGTTGCCTCTAACCATATACCAAAAACAGAGAAAAATGAAAAATATTACACACAATTTTCTCAAAATTGAATACATGTGCATTAACATAGATGTTGTTGGAATAGTTACAAAAATTCGAGCACAAACAGAGAATTTGTAATAATCACTAAAACTGGAAAATAAAACAAAGAAAATAATAAGTCGAGTCGAGAAGGTCTATTTCCGCAAAACGATTTTGCCCCGGTAGTGCCCTTCGATTTTTGGCAAATTGTTCCCAAAGATAAACGACTTCATCCCTAATATTACAGCACCGTAAAAATCAGGGCTCCGGCGAACTGAAAGAAAATGAACTGAGTTACGTAAAACTAAAGTCAGAAAATAGAAATATGAGAATGCTGTATGCTGGGAATTCTCTACTTTTCTCAGGTGATTTCTTACGTATGGAAAGTGTAGTTGGGAATGCAGGAGCCTCACCCTTTTATAGGGGATCAATCAGGGAAGGTTACAGCCTGAATTAATGTCATTAAGACATTCAAAAACATCTGACACCTGACAGCATGAACCTGGACAGGTTCATCGTGTAAATTCAAACGCAGCCAGGTGATTGGTCAAAGTAACGTCCATGCAAGAGTAAATAGCATGACGTTTGACCTGAACGGTCAGGAGTTACAAAATAATTCAGGGGTCAAAACTACATATGGCTAAAAGGTTATCTAGGGTTGAACCCGAACCAGGACCCTTGACGGACCATCTCAATCGGACCAATTGCCCAAATCCCAGGCCCAGAGCCCAGGCTCGGGCTCGGGCTCGAATCAACTCGGCTTTGCCGAAGGCGAACTGGCGAATCCAAGTCCAAGAACCCGCGTGAGCTTCGTTTACACAAAACCCACAATACCCGCTGGCCCACTTGATGTCCACTCATTAAGAGTTAAAAACTTTTAAACTCCCTTCCACATTGAATATTATTCAATGTGGGATAAACATTAAAGCATAAAAGCATCCATTCAACTCTCAAACACCATTTCTCACTCACCAATAAATGGAATTGAGAAATTCAAAAAGCTATAATTATCTACACGACACGTAGATTAAGCTTATACAATTCGTTAACACGAATTTACGCTGTACCATTAATTTGAATTAATCCAATTTACAACAGATGCTAGTTGTGATCTTACCATAAGACATGTAGAAATCGTGAACATAGATGCTGGTTGTGATCTTACCATAAGAAACGTAGAAATCGTGAACATACAAACTTTGATCTTGAACACGTCCCTAGCACTGGTGGTGGATCATTTCAATAGTGATGATATAATATTACCTGCTCCTCCATTCTGTATAATATGAGAGTTACTGCCACTCCTGGCCAGTTTTTCTCATCTGGCTTACCAAACACGCTTCAAAATAGGAAGGCCAAAAAAAAAAGATAAGCAAAGTTGTTAGAGATAATTAAATAAAACTGATAACTCTTTTAAATTTAACCTCATTACGGTCCCTCCAAAGAGAACATATTTCTCCACCACCATCTCAGCAAATATACAACCAACATACCATATATATATCAACTGCTTTCGAGTACCCGTGTGCAAATGTTACTTTTGAATTTTCTTAGATAATTTTTTAGCTAATTAATACTAAAGTGTAAAAGGTTCCCCAGCTATTGAAGAAATTAAACATTTAGGATCACTTATTCTCATTTGTTTTCCAGGGAAGGATTAAACAAGGTTTCAAATAAGATGAATCACACCATATGGCCAGGAACTTCTTAGAGCATCTTTAGCCCAAGGAGGGAAGGGGTTTGGGTGGGGAGGGGAAGAATAAATGAGGTGGAGAAAAAAAAGGGTTTGGGTTAGGGGAGGGGATTAAGCCAAAGGAAGAGAAGAAAATGGAAGGAAAAAAAGAAAAGAAAAAAAGAAAAGAGAAAGAGGAAGTGGGGCGGCAGCGGTTTAATTAAAAAAATATGTTACTTTCGAAAAGTTTTAAAAAAATCTGGCGGGACGCGGTTGCCAAAAGCGTCCCGAACCCAATTTTCCTACCCCAAAGTTTTTGGGGTCAAAATGAAAAAAAAATTACACGGGGGATCGGGACGCTTTTGGCAATACCGTCCCGATACATTTTCTGAAAAAAAAAAAGTGACGGGGGGGGGGGACGGCCTTTGGGAATGGCGTCCCGGGGCAGTTTTGCAAAAAAAGAAAAAAAGGCCATATAACACAAACCCTAACCCTAACACACATATTATTTATTTATTTATATTATATAGTTTTAAGGTTATTTTATATTTATAATTTCTTTAAAAAATTTCTTAATTAAAATAATAAACATATTATAATAATGTTTTAAATTATAAGAAGTTTATTTGAAATAAAAATACAATAAAAATAATATAAATAACCAAATGACAAGAAATTTTAATTTCGAATTAAGATACAACAACAACGAAATTAAAATAAAAATTTTATTTTTGGAGTGTAAAAGAGATGGACATCTAAAGTGATAATAATAATAATAATAATAATAATAATAATAATAAAGTTACTAAAAAACCCAACTAATTTTCAAATTTACGAATTTGTTTATATTCTACAAATTCGCTTTCTTAATTAGTACAACATGCGTTTAGTACTTAAATATATGTGTAACGAAGCCTGAAATTTATAGTTTTAAAGATAACGTAGATTATTATTATTATTTCTTTTATATGTATGTAGGCAAAACCTTAATGAAGAGCTTTGCAGTCCTTAGAATTTTCAAATGCATAATGTGCCGAAAAAACAGGACTGAATCTTGACTGCAGCACCTTTCACTCACCGGCACTCCCGGAGGGGGCAGCCGTGGCCGTGGCAGTAATTCTCTTCACAAAAATTTATTTTAATTTTCGTTGTTGTATCTTAATTTTATTGTATTTTTTAATTCGAAATTAAATTTCTTATCATTTGGTTATTTATATTATTTTATTGTATTTTTTATTTTCAAATAAACTTCTTGTAATTTTAAGACATTATTATAATTATGTTTATTTATTTTAAATAAGAATTTTTTTAAATAAATTATAATATAAATAACCTTAAAACTATATAATATAAATAAAAAAATAAATAATATGTGTGTTAGGGTTAGGGTTTGGGTTATATGGCCCTTTTTTTCTTTTTGGCAAAACTGCCCCGGGACGCCATTCCCAAAGGCGTCCGACCCCGTCACTTTTTTTTTTTACAAAATGTATCGGGACGCTATTGCCAAAAAGCGTCCCGACCCCCCGTGTAATTTTTTTTTTCATTTTGGCCCAAAAACTTTGGGGGAGGAAATTTGGGTTCGGGACGCTTTTGGCAATAGCGTCCCGGTGGGCGGGACGCTTTTGGCAACCGCGTCCCGCCAGATTTTTTTTAAATGTTTTTGAAACTACCTTATTTATTTAATTCTGATTTAAATTTATTATTATTTAATTTAATTAAACGGCGGCAGCTGCCGCCACTAGCCAGTAGGAATGACGTGTGGCGGTGGGCCCCACCCCCGCCACTTTTGTCTCCACCTTTTTCTTTTTTTCTTTCCTTTTTTTCTTCGTTTTTTGCTCATGTTTTTTTGCCTCCATTTGTCAAAGCTAGCATCCACACACACACACCACACACACACACACACACACACACACACACACACACATATATATATATATATATATACTATAGTATATATATATAATAAAGGAAATTATTATAATAAATAATTTTTCACATCTAAAAAATATTAAAATCTTATTATTAATTAAAAATTTTGAAGTACTCGATCTACTTTAACACCCAAAAATCTTGAAAATCAAATGTTGATGAACGATTGAGTGAAAGGCAAATCGCGAGAACAAGAAATGCAATTGGATGAAGGTGAAGAGAGCGACTATTACGATACTACTTCGGGAAGCAACGACAACGACGAATAGGTTAGTAGGTAAGTGAGGTAAGTATAAGAATTATGTGGATCTTGATTCCCTTTCGAAGATACGTAGACAATTTAATTCTAATATTAAAAGTTAAAATTTAATTTCTAATAATAAAATTAAAATCAAGTCCTTTTTTTTAACTTATTTTTTTCAAAAAAAAAAATCGAATTACGTGGACTTTGATTCCTTTACGAGGATACGTAGGCAAGTTAATTTTAATATTAAAAGTTAATTTTAATTTTTAATATTATAATTAAAATCAATCCTTTTTTTTAAACTTATTTTTTTTCAAAAAAAAAAAAAAGAAAAGAAAACGATCGATTGCTATGCAGTTGATCGGTTGCTTTTTGGTCGATCGACAGAGTTTCAGTCGATCGACTGCCTTCGCAAACCCACTGTCCTTCAGTCGATCCAACAATCGATCGACTATTTTTTTTTAAATAAAATAAAAACCGGCGGTTCGGTTAACCGGTTTAACCGTAACCTTAACCAGTTTTCAGCCGGTTAGGTTATGGAAGCAAAAACTGATTAATTTAACCCCCGGCTAATTAACCGACCGATTAATAACCGATTCAACACCACTACAATGACTAGTGGTTGAAATATTGGGGATATTGTGCAATAATGCTAGTGCCCAAAAGTCAATCATGATCAAAATAATTTTTGACAAGTATTTTCCTAACTAGCACATAATAGAGAAGTTGGGGTTTAATTAAATAAATAATATATTTTTAAATAAGAATTAAAAAAATATCATAGTTTGGAAAAAAATTGATTTTTTGTAGCGGGATGCGCCTAGGAATGGCGTCCCACTCACTTTCTGGAAGGTACAAATAATAATTATTCTAGAATGTGAGCGGAACGCCATTCCCAATAGCGTCCCGTACCTAAAGTGACATTTTAGAAGGTAGATATACAAAACTGTTCTAAAATGTGAGCGGGACGCCATTCCCAATAGCGTCCCGTACCTAAAGTGACATTTTAGAAGGTAGATATACAAAACTGTTCTAAAATGTGAGCGGGACGCCATTCCAAGGGCGTCACGGAGCTAAAGTGACTTTCTACTCTTTTTGGGGGGTTGAAATGAAAAAAGAATTAACATTTTCACAAAATTAATAATTTTCTCATTTACAAAAAAAATTAATTTTATTAAATAATTAATAATTTTTGTGAAATTTAAATTTATTGATTTGTGATGAAATTATTAATTATGTGAATAATTAAAATTGTTAATATGTCAATTGATTTATTTTGTGTAAAATTCTTAATTATGTGAAAAATTAAATTTATATGAAATCATTAATTATGTGAAAAAAGTCTTAATTTATTTATTTTGTGAGAAATCATTAATTATGTGAAAATTCGAATTTATTCGTTTCTTGTTTAGTTGTTAATTATTTAATAAAATTGAATTTATTTGTAAATGAGAAAATTATTAATTTTGTGAAAATGTTAATTTTTTTTTTCATTTCAGCCAAAAAAAAAAGAGTAGAAAGTCACTTTAGGTCCCCGCTTACATTCTAGAACGGTGCATCTACCTTATAAAATGTCACTTTAGGTTTGGGACGTAGGAATGGCGTCCCTCTCACATTCTAGAACGGTTATTATTTGTACCTTCTAGAAAGTCCACAACAAATCAATTATTTTTTAAACTAGGATATTTTTTTAATTCTTATTTAAAAATATATTATTTATTTAATTAAACTAGAAGTTGGATTATTATGATAAGAAACAAGACACAATTTTCATTCCACTATTTTTTGTTAATACAAAAACATAAAAAAACACACGACACAAAATAGAAAACAGAAAACAGAGAACCCAAGTACAGTGAGGGCTCTCATTTGTTGTCAGTTGAACACCAAAGCCAGATAGAAAACATTCACAAAGAGAACGCCGAATTTGTTCATGTAGCTCCATTTCAGAGTTTAACTTATTGTCCGTGCTTATTTCAGGTAACTTGCGAAAACCCTAATTATGAATCCTGATTCTGTTAAGCTTGTATGCGAATTTTATAAGTGGATCAAGAGAATCACGGATCAATTATGGAAATAAGACATTGAATTAGGGTATCCAACCGATGGGTCAGAATAATAAGACAGTGGCTCTTATTTCTATTTAAATATTTGTGGTTTTGTGAAGATGTTTATGTGTAGAAAGAAGCAACTTTGTGGTGGATAGGAATTTGCATTTTTGATAATTTAAAAAATAATAATTAACTTAATTCTGTGATTTTTTTCCTTTTGGTGTACACTCACGTTTGGCAAATTGATGCAAACCGGCTGTACAATATTGTACTGGTGATAATTGCCTTTTGGAAACATGTTTATGAACTAAACTATGAATATTTGCAGTTTCTGCTTCTACGACTTGAAGTTAGGAGACATGTTTTAATTTTTATAGGTTCACGCACTCGTATCCTCTTAATTGAAACAGAACTCTAATCCGAAATGACTTGTACTGAGCGATTCATTTCTATTTCATTCTCAACGAATCTCAGGACAGAACTTTACTGCTACTTTTGTTTTACGGGCTTACATTTCATATATCAGGCGACATGGCAAATCCGCAGAATGTTGAGATGGAGGCAGCGAAGTTTCTGCATAAACTTACCCAGGAGTCTAAAGACGAGCCCACCAAATTGGCTACTAAGTTTTACGTGGTGTGTGAGACTTCCTTTTATGCAACACTCTTTTCCTCGTCAGTTTCCATATTGGAATGGTTGTATATATTTCAAGTAATTTGTCTGTTATGTGTGGGTTGAACAGATTTTGCAACACATGAGATCTAGTGGGAAAGAAAATTCTATGCCTTATCAAGTCATATCAAGGTAAAAGAAATTCTGGAATACCACTATAGCACGTTGCTTTATGATTCGCTGATTCTTATTATGTCATTAATGTGTGAAATCTCTCTCTCTCTCTCACACACACCCACGCACACG